>PVIC010043144.1:0-15537 GCA_004025085.1 Thryonomys swinderianus | reverse complement strand
ATTTAATAGAATGACACTCAAAACTGTGGTAGCAATGCTAGTACTCAGACATTTAAACAAAAAAATATAATTTTTACTTTTAATATTTTAAGTAGTAAATCCTCAAATTATGCTTTTATTGTGAGTTTTGGTATTTGATATTTTAATAATTAGGGAGTAAGAACTGCATCAATATATGGGAAATCAAAAAGTTTTCAATTTCTTTGATCCATAGTCAGAAAAAATGCAAATATATTTTGTTCCCATGGTAGCAGACAAACTAATGAAGTGTAGCAAATGGAAACACATAGAGATGCTGAGTCATTTAGAGTAGTAGCAGTAAGTCAACAACAGAAATATATTTAAGAACATATGTAATTATTGTTTAATAATAACTTCTGTCTTGGGAAGAATGGAGAGTTTATAATTCACCTGGCAGCCACCTGTAACTCCCTATTCCTAGGTAATGAAAAGGTACTTGTTGCATCACAGGCAACAGTATACAGGTTAAGGGAGAGTATACAGGTTAAGGGGCAAAATGGTGCAGGAGGGAAAAATATTTATTAAATATTGTTTTTGTCCATTTCTCATTGCTGGAACATGATACCCAAACCTGTAATTTTCAGGAAGTGGAGAATTTGATTTTGGCTCATGGGTTTTGGAGGATTCAGTTCTTGGCTGGCTGAGTATAAGACAAGAAAGGTATGGGAGAAGGGCCTCCTCTTTTGGGGAGGACAGCCCCTCGTCCCTTGGCAGCCAAGAAGCATAGAGAGAGAGAAGGGAGGAGCCATGGGTAAGAACGGATCCGTCCAGGTCACACTCCAGTGATCTATTTCTCCTATCCAGTATCCACCTCCTAACAGCACGTTCAGCTATGACTGATTAATTCACCATTGAGTATAATGTTCCTATGATGAAATCACATTCCAAAAGCCCATCTCTGAATGTGGGGAACGTGAGGCTTTGGGGGAACACTCTAAATCTAATCTGTGAAAACCATCTTTGAAAACAGTGCTCGCTACTGTACACATGTCACTTCATAGAATTTCTATCATTACCTGGTAAAGAAACACTTTCACCATTTATCGTGAAAGGCAAAACCATGTAAATGGGACCACATAGCTAGGGAGTAAGTGTACTCACACTGGGGTGAATATTCTTTCTTTTTTTCTTTTATTAAATTCATTTTATTGGTGTACTTTATATACACATGATCACAAATGATATTGAAAATTTGCACCAGTACATGACGCGACTTAATTCTCATTTTTCCCATTCCCCTACACATCCCATAACTTCCTGTCCCCTAAATACATAAGTTTTGTTCCCTTTTTTTTACCGTCATTTTTTTTCTTTCCCTTTATTACTTATACCTACCCCTTTTCCCTTTGGATATTTTCTATTTCAAAATATCTATCATACATTCTAGAATTCATTTACATCTTCAATTTCTCATATTAGAGAAAACGTGTTATTTACGCAACTGTGACCTATTTATTTCACTTATGAGTATTCCCTGAAGGTATGTTTATTCGAGTATAGATGACTTAAACTTATCATTCTTTGTGGCCAAAAATATTCCATTTTATTTTTTAAAAATCCACATCTTTATTCAGTCTCCAGGTGATGGGTATTTGGGCTGCTTACAAGATTTAGCTATCACAAACTGAGCTGCTATGTGCATGGGTACACATATGTTGCTGTGATACAAATTTTTTAATTCTTTCATGTATGTCCCTAGGAGGGGAATAGCAGGATCAAATGGGATGCCTAATCTGTATTCTTTTCTTCATAAGGGTTTAGCCTAATCTTTCCTATGTGCAAGGTGTCAGGTTAAATGTGAAACAGACATACATTTTAAACCTTTGTATTTTGAGGAAAAAGAACTCAGAAGATAAGTAAACACACTGATGGACACAAAGCTGATGGGTAGGAGAAAGTCCGCCTGACCCGCTATGTGCAGGATTTTCCTGCAACAGTCTCTTTACATCCCAAAGCTCATTGATTCTGTGATTCAAATTAAGTAGCAGAGTAACAGTTAATGAAATTCATATGAAAAAGAATCCAAATAAAGTGTTTGCCATACAAAATATTAGAAGCTGTGTAATGGATTTTTATTAAAATTTACTATGAATATGAATATCTGGGCACAGAGATTTGTAAAATCTGACATATATTGCCACAATTAATTTTGTGCATAAGAAATGGTTTTATGTTCTCTCTCTCTCTATATATATATATATATAAATATATATATATATATACATATAGAAATATATATATTTTGCTTCCCTGTCTTCAAATTGCTCTTTAAAGAAGTACTGCATGTTTTTGCAGAATTCTTTTCCTTTTTCAGATAGGGTCTCACTTTGTAGTTCAGGCTGGCCCTGAGCTCACTATATAGCTCAGGTTAGCCTCAGACTTACAGTAATCTTCCTGCCTCTGCCTCCTGAGTGCTGGGGTTACAGACATGAGTCACCATGCCCTGCATTGTGGTATATGGTTACCTGGAATCAAACTCAGGATTTTGGGCTTGCCACACAGATGCCAGAACCACTGAGCTAAATCCCCAGCTCTCCAGAATTCTTTTATAGTTTAATTTTTATTATTTAAAAATTATGAGAAAATGTCCCTTAAATGTTTTACTATGAAGGAAAACAGGGCCTATACTAAGGGGAGCTTTTGAGCACAAGTTTTAAATACTTTGATGTAGCAGATAAAATCACCCATTCATACTACTAAAACAGAACAGAAGATGGTTGCGAATGCTGGTCTCTCTATCACAAAGGAGGAAGAGATGCAGTAAGTATCTTTATTTGATTTCTGTCATGGAAAATATGCAATAATTGAAGATTAAAGAATGGGATCTAATTTCCAAGGAAATCCAAAACAATCAAAACCATACATGAAGGTTTACAAAATAAGACAAAAAAAAAAAAGAAAGAAAAACCCTCAATTTTCTGTTAAGTAAGCTGGCTCCTTTTATTATAGTATGACACTTTAGAAGTTATTTTTCAATTTATCTTCTATTTCTGTTTTCTCTTTAGCAGGGCAATATATACTAGCATCAATATACATTGTAGAAATCTCAAGAAATGTATTTTTATTGTTTTAGGTTTATGCTTCACATGTTCACAATATATGTATTAGAAAATTAGAAATGTAAGACTTAAGTTTTATATTATTTCCAAAATGTTTTGTCCATTGAAAAATTTTTTCTATTGATTAATAATTCAGAAACTTAAGGGAAATGTGGTGGAGGGTGAGTAATGAGGGGTAAAGAAAAATGTGATTGTAATAAAAAAGTTAAAGCTTATGTATTTAGAGGGTGGGGGGTTGTAGGGTGGGTAGAGGAACGGGGACAAATGAGAATTAAATTGTGTCATATACTGGTACAAATTCCCATTGTTGTGTGTGATCATGATGTCTACATGCAATGTAACAATAAAGATGAAAATAAATTTAAAAATTTGGTTTATGTACTTCAATGAAAGATTAAACAATAATTTTGTCTTTTGCTAAGTTCCTTAAATTGGTTAGATGCGAAAGAACATATTGCCAATTATTTCTTTGGTAGACTGGCATGGGATGCAAGCTTAAAGTACCTTTAAATCAAAACAACAAATATTGTGATCAGTTAAGAAAACAATAAAAACGTGTCCCTTAACTGCCATGGAATTCATTACCAGAGAAAAGATGAAACAATACATTTTATGAGGCAATTAGTGCTCCAAATCCTTTTACTACTAAAATTTTGATTTTGAATCAAAATTTGTGTGCCCTGAATTTGAGGTTTGTAAATAAGAAACAACAAATACAACCAGTGTGTAGAATTTCCTAGAATATTCAAAACTATTCCTCTAACATAAAGGTTGATGTGAAAAGAAATCCTGATGTGAAGAATGCAATGCAAACAGGCTTTTCTGTCTCTGAGTTGGCACAGGTGGAGGAGAAAAGTTATATCTTTCCGCTGAGAATTCAAACCATGGGTGTCCCAGGCTTTCACAATGAAAATTCAAGCTTGTATTGTCACCAAAATCTCCAAAGGATATTTTAATTTAAAGCGATTCCAAGGTGGCAGAGTCTGCAGGTAACTGGCAGAAGCAAACACAATTTCTCTGAAAAAGATTCATTTTCAGTAAGTTCCAAAGTTAATGATCAAGTTTTCAAAATAGAAAATGTGCCCTGGGATAGAACAATCATGAAATAATAGTGAGCAGAAATAAACCCAGATAGAATTCAGTAACTGGAGTGATCAGGCTAAAACTTTATGATTATCGTACCTTTATTTAATAGTAAAGAAGCACCAATGAAGTTTACAAATCCAAAGAGGGAAGAGTTGAAGTCATACCTTGTTTCCAGGTATTTTTTTTCAAATACTATTCTTCAGTGGAAGGATCTTTGGAAAACTGATTGATTCTAGCGATATGGCAGATAATATGCTGGTAGTATCTGTATGTCGTCTACTCTAGAGTAAGAAGTTCTGCAAAACAAACTACACAACTTAAATTGCTGGTGCTACATGACAGGAAGAGGAGAAAGAATCGAGATTGAAGTGGAGAAAATTGACAAACACTACTTCAGCCAGGTGACAAGCCAGTCGGACATTAAGGAAAAGATGTGTTGAATTTTGAAACTAATGGGTTTGTCTCCTCTGCTAATTCTTCTGTTTCACTTGTTCTTTTCTGCATGCACACAAGCTGTTGTATTGATTACAGTATGTAAAGAAATTACTGCGTTTCTGACATGTGCCTGTTTTCCTCTTTAACTCTGGAAGTATGTCTTCATTTGAACTTCACTTTTTAAAACTATGAAGATAGGCATACCGAATTTATTTGTTTAGCTTTTTCATCAGTTCTTCTGTTGTCTATCGTCTATCACCTGTACTTTCCTCACGTGAGAAGTCAACACTGCTATGTTAATGTATGATAAATGCTCACTTTTAGGCACTTTCAGGAGCTCTTTATCCTGTTCCTCAGTTCTTTGTTAAACCCGGCATTTTGTTCCACCTGCTTCTGATTTTTTCCTCTGAAAGCATTAGTAAAGTACAATGTCAGTTTCTCTCGCCATCATTATTGAATTATTTATTCACTGAGCATAAGATAAAAACACTGCGTTAAAACAACTCTCAGTAAACAAAGTACAAAACCTAGGACTCTAAAGGTTATGAAACATTTCTTATAAACAGTATTCTTTACAGCACAAATGTGGGAAAATACATTATTCTGTTCTACAATAGAGTAAAATTTCTGGAGTTTATTTAATGAAATCCTATAAGTGTTAGAAATGCACCAGCCATAGTTAACACTCCAGATCGCATGTATGGAAGGATGTTAAATTATAATTATGAGGTAAAGCAAAAGTACAAAAGAGTACACACAATGAAATTCAGTTAATGTAAAGATTATATAGGCAAAATGAATAATGTGTACTTCAGAAGGTAATGCTGTCAGGAAACTGAAGCCTTCCACTGAATTAGTACTGAGAAAATTCTAGGTATTATTCATGAAACTTTTTGTAGAGCTGTTCATTTTATTATTAATCAAAATGTAGTCCTTTATGATCTTTTTTCCATCTTATAATTTAAGGTGGTTTACTCGCTAAAATATATCAGTACTTGGCCTTGTTTTCCCCTCTGTGCAGCCAGTGAGAGTGCTGTCTTGTGCCACAGAAGAACTGAAGGTTTACTGCGCAAGCCCACGCATGTTTTCCTGCGCGGATCCTTCCATCTTTGGGCAGATGCTACACAGTAGGAACGGAAGCTGGAGTCCCATACAGTAATTGGGCCTTGTAATTACTGCTTTCAAAATTATATCAATCGTTTTGACTTAATTAAAGTCAAGCCTGGAAGTGAAATTATGTCTAAGATTTGAGACTTCCATGAGGCCTCAGTTTTTTTCTCTTATGAACGCGTCTGTGTGTATACACACAAGCACAATACCCACCTTTCTAGTTGACAGCAGGTAATTATCTCCTTTACAAATGTTCCACTCAATTATATTTGAATTCATAATAGCACAATCTAAAAACGTATATTTTTTCTTGAAAAAGTTATTTCATTAAGGTCTTCAAACTCTGAATAGAGTAGTATTGTATTATTTAGACATTTATGGTTTCATTAAAATTATACTCCCTTGCCAATTCAATAACTATAGGGCGTGCATTTAAAAAGAATTTCCAGTTTTATAAATTAGAAAAATCATGATTTACTAATCAGTTTTTATAATAGGCAATGAGGTATTACTGGACTTTAAATATACATACTGGACTTTATCCTGAGAATAAAGTCTTTTTGTGTCTAATGTCTTATTATTTCATATTCATGACATACATTAGCTAGTACAGGAATAGGTATCTTATTTACTTATATTGTAAATAAATGTCATTAAGTGGATAATGGTATCTTATTTACTTATATTGTAAATAAATGTCATTAAGTGGATAATGTAATTAAGTAGTTTTCATACAAATAGTAGAAAAAGAACATATAAAAATGTCTTCTTATTCTCTATGCCTTAATTTCCCTGGTTTTAAACACGTTCTTCATAGTCATATTATCTTCTATTTTTAAAACTGATTAAATCTCATGTACTTTGGAGCTACTTATATCTAGAAAAGAGAGCTTTTTCATTACTTTTTATATCAGAAGCATATAATTTTGCATTAATATTTAGCAATAATTTGTTTTTATTATCTTCACTATAATTTACTGCATCATGCACCTAATATATTTGTGCATGAAAGTAGAGAAATACCATATAGTTTTAGAAATATTTGAGTTAAAACTAGGTTTATTTGTAATCAATATATATTGGAAAGATTTCCTTCTTTAGAATTCGCAAAAACTTTGCAGTCCCAAAAGCACGCAGAGGAATGCCCGTTTGCCGAAAGCCTCTGGGAAAGAGCAGGCTATTCGTTTTAGTTTTGCCTCGACTGGTAGTTATTCAGAAGTCTCCACAAGCAGCGCTGTGTGTCAAGTCAGCGCTCTTCACCAGCCCGGACCCTCCATCAGGTCCCGCTCTCTCAGCTTTAGAGACATTGGTATCTGAGGTGTCCCTGCTCTCCCTACACTCTCTGCTCACGCTCTTTACACCCGTTTTCGACTCGGTACTGTGCGTAGCACCTTCACTTCAGGGAATGATATTCAGAAGTGACAGACACGTCCAACCAGTCGCCCTAATCTGTATCTCTCCCTTTTCCAAATTCTCCTTGCTTCTTCCCATGGGCACGCGATCTAGTGACTCACTTTTAGCCACAAGAATTTCACCGCTGGAGGGATGATTCTTGAGTCCCCGGGGGGATATATGCTTGGTCCACTTGGTTAGAAAGCTAGCTTTAGCTGCCACTGGAAGAACACGGGAAAGGCGCTGCCAGCTGCTCCAGGGTGGCCACGTAGCGCCCCCTGCTGATAGAGGCACCTGCTCGTGGATATGGGGAGCAAGAGATGGACTTGGGTTATGATAGTGCGGTTGGGGGAGGGGAGGGGGTATCGGTGAGAGCAGAAAGTCTGACCTAAAGAAGAGAGGGAGATTTTTCACTGTTTAGACTTGAACATAATTTGTTGAGACTAAAACGCAATGAATCAAATCCAAGAGGATGTTGCTATAGTTTTCGACGGTGATAACAGACGCAGTGAGAAAGTGGCAATACAGATAAAAAGGAGTTGAAGAATTCGCAGTAGAAGATATGGAGCTCTGAGTGCTCGGTGTGGTGACCGTGAGGTGTAGGAGAAGCTGTTAAGCGGAATGACCAAAACGAAGGCACCGCCGTGACTTGCGGTTTTAAGCCACACGTGACACTAAGTTTTCTTAGAACTTTCGACTAAACAGAGAACTTTCAACAGCATTTCACCTCTCCACTCCAAGTGAATCAAAGGAAGGTGCCTAGAGACAATACTTCTATCATTTCTGAAACACAAACATTGATTTTGATATATTTTGGCCTTTTGTTCACAACACACCTGTCTTTGGGGAAAGCCATTTTGGAATCGGAGAAACAGAATATTAGTTGGTAAAATTCAATCCAGGAATTTGAATCAGAAAGGAAATACAAATTCTTTTCTAAGTTTATTTTACAACCAGAATACAGTGATCTTGTCGCCAACGTCTATATGCTTCAAGTTTACAAAATATGATTCTCTAAAATAAAACATTTTTTCCTTCAAAAGTTAACTCATTGTTCTGTGGCTGTGAAAACCCTCTCTAGTGACATTTTCAAGGTGAAAAGAGACAGTTCTCTTCTAATGTATTCACCCAGACAGAAGGAGTTGCCTTCACAATGTAAGTCTGGAAAAAAGTCTTTAAATATTGATTGCTAAGTAGTTCTTCAGAATTTTTACAAAGCTATACATTTATCCCTTCCATTTCTTTCATGCTAACCACTTTCTTGATCCATAGTTTTCACATAGTTTTTTCTTAAAAACCACTGTTTTGATCATTAACTAATACTGTGGTGATTTGAGGGTTAGTTGGCTACTTATTGCTTTCAAACGTGGGCACCTGAGATACATCCCCATGGAGACTTCTTGCTGTCATTTTTTTTTGTTTGTTTGGGTCAAACCCTCATCTTTCTCCTTCCGTGTAAAATCGCTCAGCCAGTGTCTTCTTCGTCTATTTTGTGTCGATTTCACAACACACCTGACGCTGGCAAATACACAACAAAAGATCTCTTTGGTTCATTGTTTCGGAAAGTTGATGTCTAAGAGAGAGAAGCCCCAGTGTTCTGGCGTTTGATGCGTATCTGGCAGCTCCAGCACAGTGCGGTGATCCGGTGAATGTGAAAGGAAGAAAGGAGGCTGGAGCCAGAGAAGAAGTCAGAGACCAGAGAGGGCGTCAGAGCCACAGGCTGCGCTGAGAGCAGAGCCTCACCCCCTTCCCAGCGTGCAGCCTGTGTAACCTCAGGAGGTTTTACTGCTCCACTCCCTCCCCCACTGCAAATCAACTTTCTAGAACATCAACATTCAAACCAAAGCCAGACCATGGTGATCACTCAGGCCAATAGCATACAGATTTCTTGAAATAATCATTTTTGTATCATGTAATTCAGCCACCAAAAAATAACGCAGTTTTAAATATATTTACCAAGTTGTGTTGATCATTACAACAATCAATTTTAGACAATGTATGTCATCCACAAAGGAGGTAATATGACCCTCTAGTGGTTATACATACCTTCCTGGGTATCACCTTGTCCTAGACATTTATTTCACTACTTTGTTTCTATAGCTTTGCTTATTCAAGATACTTTTGACTGATTTCTTTTATATAGTATAGTGTTTTAAAGATTCAAGATTCATTCATGTAGTACACATCAGTGTTTGATTCTTTTTTATTGAGCACAAATATTTCATCATCTGGATCCCATTATACTAACATTGGACCTATATGTTCCTCATTTTATGCACATTTAGATTATTCCTTTGCTCTTGTTCATACACTGCTATGATCACAGGTGCATACATTTTTAGGTAGTCATAACTTCTCATTTACTTGGTGTATATAAGTTAAGAGCGGAAGTTTTGAGTCGTAAAATAAGTTTGCACTTAACATCTTAAGCTAGGACAGTATTGTTTTCTAAGTTGGATGCATCATGTTACTGTTTTACCAACATTAAACAAGAGCACCAATTTCCCAGAAATCTCGTGAATATCAACATGTTTTTATGCATCGGGCTTTGTTACACGTCGAGAATAGAGTAGGGAACAATACTGACAATTATCAGATTCACACCCTTGTAACGTTTGCCTTCTTGTCTCTGTGTCTTAACTGTTTTTCTTTAAATTCCTCAAGGTCCCTTTGAGAGATATCAATGGTATAGATATATAGTTAGATAAAAATTATACCTCATTTTCCACTGTGCCCTCTAGTCTAAATAAATTACTATAGAAAAGGCAAAAGACAATGAACTAAGTTTGAAGAACTTCTAATTTACCCAAGACAAGAAAAGGAACTTATATTGTGCATTGTTAACTTGGTGTAATTTCTCATCATTTTGCATGCTTAGAAGTTTGCTATGTCTTGGAAAACCTTTTCTATTTATTACTTTTTTATTATGTATTTTTTGGATCTTCATTTGTTTAGGTTAAATATTTTAGTTTTTATTTTATCTACTATAAATTGCAAATGTGACTGTCTTAGGCTTATGGGTAAGATAGGGAATGAGAAAAATTTCACCTTTCAAAGTAAAGAACCCTCATGTCCAACTCAGTTACGTAGCTTTACTTAATCCAGTGTAAATTAAACTAATCTGATACAAATTTGTTTTTGATGGCATCTCTAATTTTTAGATGAAACACCCTTTTACTTTTGACATTTTTCTTTCTCTTCTCTTTTTTGATTAATAGCTCTTCTCCTGGAAAATATTTGCTGAAGAGAGCACTAAAGACTAGGAAAACACTTGAGTCTACATTGTATTTAGAAAGTAATCATTCGGCCCTTTTGGGGGAAGTGCTATAATTTCTATTTGGAGTGATTACTTACAAAGAGAGCAGCATTCTTTAGCCTACTGGTTTGTTTCTCTCCCAGACGGTAATTTGTTTTACGAGACCAGTGGTTTCTCAACTTTAGAACCACTCGGGGAGTTCGCACATACATCTCTTCTTGACTATTACTGAAAGAGACTCTCACAGTAAACTTGGGTGGGTTTGAGAAATTGCAATGTGTAAAATCGCTCTCAGTGGTTCTACACTAAAAGACAGGTCTAAGGATAACTGCATATAAACTTCTGCTTTTAGAAAGTCAGGTAAAGAGGCTTCCTAGCTAATATTTTTTTGGTAATTTCCCAATTATTAAAATATGATTCTATTACATTTTCATGAGAGTAAAAAAGGTACAGAGTTGCTAATATTTTATATATTTTCTTAAATTAGCTTGTGTTAAACATAATAAATTGAAGCAGTGTAGAATTTTGTGCTTCACTGCTTCACTTTATATAGTGAGACCATTTAATATTAGTGAGGTTACTTGAGCTGTCTGAAGTCCACTTAATATCAGGTGACCATTTGGGTAGATCCATCTCAAGTCTTTTGACAAGAAAAGCCTGGCTTAGTAAAGCACCAGCATTTCTGAAGCTTTCATAGTGAGATAGACATTTACTAATTAAACACTTTTGAAGAGAAACAACTATATTTAATAGGAAATACTCAAAGGGAATGTAGTTAGGGGAGAGTAATGAGGGGAAAGAATAAATATGATTTGAAAAGAAAAAGAAAGCACATAGGTTTAGTGGGTGGGGCGTTGTGGGGTGGGTAGGGATATGGGTAAGAATTAACACATGCCTTATACTGGTACAAATTCTCCAGTGTTGAGTGTGATTGTGAGCTGTATGTAAATATACCAATAAAGAATTCAATTAAAAAAGGAGAAACAACTATAAACAGTTGTGACTTCACAAAAAATGGAGAATAAAATTGATATAATTTTGACGCTGTTGAAATTACCTATGTTAACAATTGAATGCTCACATTCAAACCAAAAGCAGTTCTTGTACATTTAACTTGCAGGTGTTGAAAATATTTAATATGAATAACACAATATGCTTCAGAAGGAGTTGCTCAGTTCCAGTAACTCAGAACTCATCCTGCTTCTGCCTTTCTATTGTCTTTATTTGCATGTATCACTCCCTCTGAAATTTCTCTAATTTATCAAGTTAAACTCCCCAATGAGATTACGCCTGTGCATTAGGACTCCAGTGTTATGAGTGTTTGGTGGTGTACGCAGCAGACTGGGTTATGAAGAGCTGAGCCCGAGCGTGCCTATGTCAGTGGATGAAGTTGTACAGCAGTATGAGGATGGAGATGGGTCTGTTCATTGCTTGCACTTTGGGTTTCATCAGAGAGCATGTGTTCCACCCACACTTGTGAGCTGTGATGTGTCCTTACCCTGTATTGTGGCACCAGTAATACAAGAACATGAGAAAATGAGTATATAAGCAAAATGTAGGAAATGAGTATTCAATTGAGTATAACCAAAATGCCCTTTAATATAAAACACATCTAACTCTCTGGGACATTCCATAACACTTCTAATATACAAGCTAGAATGAGCCTAATTGGTCAGTGCATAGGGATGAATTCTGCTGTTGGCTGTTTTGTAACACATTTCCCCAGGACTAAGCTTGAAAGAAGAGATAATTTTCAAGTGTATATTTAACATGAATTAAATCTTCATAAAAAAGAATTTCCAAGAAGAACTCATTTCTTTAGTGAATATTTTACCTACAATGTGTGTCATAGACCGAAAGAAAGTTTCTTCACTTTAGAAAGATACCAAGAGATAAGAAAATAATATCAGGCCTAGAGAACATCAAATATTAGCTGTCTGAAAAATTGTGAGAGGAAATTAAGCTATATTAATTCCAAGTAGAGCTAAATCCCAGTGAACTTTATTTTTTATTTTTAATTAGAAAGGCCAAATCTATTATTGAGCAATACAAATATCATTAAAACTATGTAACAGAAACTCATTACTTCTGCCGTTAAATATACCTGTGCTAATTCTTTAAGCCTTCATTTTTTTTTCCTCCAAATCCCAGTTTCAGAAAGTTTCTTGCATTTCTCAGAGTGATTCAAATCTGCGGTGTATTCTCATAATCAATACTTTAATTTTGAGTAAATTTGATTTTGAATAAACTAAGATCAGTCTTTTAATTCAGAACTGAGGCACATGTTCAACCACATCTCTGGTCCTTGGCCACTTCTGGAGCTTAGCTGTTCACAGACCATTAAGAGATCAGAGGAACTGGGCACCTGCTAGACAGTGAGGCCTATTGAGTTTATCTTGCCTCCTCCTACTGCTCAGAGAGAGGTGGAGGAGATGTCGGGTTGTTTTACTTAATCTGTAAAATTGAAAATTTCAAGAATTTTTTGTTCTGTTTTAGCTAGAAACACAATTGTAGGTTTATAATATAAGATTATTATTTTAGAAAGTGTAATCTATTTTAAATGAAATATTATTGAAAAGCACAGACCCCAAGGTAAGTTAATGTTTCAATGATTTTCCTCATCCTCACTTTAAACAAATAATAAAACACCTCTCTTGGTGGAATATGTTATTTTAAAGTTCATCACTGATTCTCCTCTAACTGGGCTCATTGGACAGTCAAATAGTAATGAAAGAAATAAATCATAAAAATTCATATTAATAGCCGGGCGTGGTGGCTCATGCTTGTAATCCCAGCACTCGGGAGGCAGAGGCAGGAGGATTGCTGAGTTCAAGGCTTGCCTGGGCTACATAGTGAGCTCAGGGTCAGCCTGAACTGCAAAGCAAGACCCTGTCTCAAAAAACAAAACAAACAAAAAAAAATTCATATTAACATATACTGAAAACTTATTTGATATATACAATGAAATGAAAGTCAATCTTAATTGAATAAAAGAAAGATCTGTGTTAACTAACTTCAAAATGTACTTTGACTTTAAGGCAATGACATTGCAATGAAGTCATAAATATTTATAAAATTTGAGGTGGATTTAGTAAGATATTTTCAAATTATGTAACTCATGTCTGATTTAGAAAATCTAATACTGTCAGACTGTTTAAAATGTATGCCAAGGTATGAGTGGGATATTACAGAAGTTCAGAAACTATATCAAAGATAATATATTCTCTTTGGACTGGGAAAAACTCCAAATCCCTCTATCCTGTGAATGAGGGTTTTTCAAGAGAGTAAATCCTAGCTGGTAATGAGGCCAATATATGTATTATTTATTCAAAACAAATGATAATGGAATTTTTTGACTTAAAGGGAAATTATTTCTCCAATTGACAGTATAATTTCAAAAATTTGTATGTGTATATGGTTTAGAAATGAACAACTCTGCAATTAAGGTAAAATGTAATCTGTTGATGCCCTAAGCTCTGACAGTAGAACTATGCGTTCTCTGCAGGTCAAAGGTTAGAAGTCATCTTCAATGGCCCCTAAATCTAGATCTAAACTCAAGAATTTAAAAAGATATAGAGAAAAACTGTTCTACTTACCCTTATCTACTGCTCTGCCTCAAATATTTAAACTCTTCTACTAAACATTTTCTACTCCTTTCTATTAAGCTTGTAGAAAGTGATGCTAAGAAAAGCCAAACTGTCTGCTTATTGATTTTGGTGGTGTTTTTAGTAAATATTTTTAGCAAAAATAAAGCATGATTGAGAAGGAGCACACGTTCATTCTGAAGCTGAGATGATACAATTAGATTGGAAGGTTTTTGTGAGTTGAGGTCAACTCCTGACACTGAATGTTGAAGCAGTGTAATAATGGAGAAGAGAGGTAGAAGGCAAAAGGTTACACTTCACTGTGATAGTTGAAAACTGGGACTGTGTGACTACTTTTTTGAGTCCCATAGTGATTTAAAAATGAATACTTTTCTCCAGCATTCATAGGTAAGAGGGTTAACATAAAAATCACTACTTATTTTCGTTTCCTCAAAACCTGTTGTAAAATTCTCAGAACTGAATTTCTACTCTGCAGCACTTAGTGGGGCTAAGTTCCTACCATTTCCTTTCTAGAATTTCACATTCTATTGACAAAATTCCCCACCCTGCTTCTGCCAATCATTTATTTCACTTCTTTAGCCGCTGTGGACACTGAGTTTATAGAGGGCAACTTTAAAGAACTGTAGGAACCAACCTACAGACTGAGCTCAAACCCAACTAAGGGATGATGAGGATGAAAAATAAAGATAAGAAAACCAAGTTAAAATCTGGGGGCCTGGGACTCATGTCTCTTGTCAACATAGTGCCCCGAAGCACTAGCCCTTTGGCTTTGTTCACTCAGACACAGGTACGAGCAATTAGTGCTGCAGGATCTGTCTGTCTCCCACACCCGTGGTACTCCTCTGGGTGAGCAACTTCACTTCAGGTGTTTGTACTTTTCCTTGCAGTGTGTCAGCACGTTTGCTGCCCTGTCTCTTCTCAATGCTCAGTGATGTGGCCAATTAGGCCTCATTCTTCCCACCTGGTTTCCACAAAAAACCATTAAAAATGGTAATATTTTCTGAGGTTAAATGTTGGATTATCAAAATAGTGTTTTGAGCCAATTTGTTTTTCAAGTACACGGTATCTTTATACACAGTCCATGCCTACAGATTAATGGCATTTAATTAGAAACAGCTCCTTTAACTGTATAGGTTTTCACTGTATAGGCTTTATCGACCTTCAACTCAAAACTTCTATGAATGGATTAGTTGAATGCCAATCAAGTATTCTGGAATTGCTATTTATTTATTTTTTCATTTTCTCAAATTAACTATTATAGAATGTTTTGTTGCAGTTCATTTTATGTTATGGGACTCAGGGAAGTTTTATATAACCTTAAGAAAAGATATAATTAAATATTTGCAGGATACATCATTAAACAAACTATTGTCTTTACAGGAAGCAGGATTTGGAACTAAGTCAGAAACAGATATTTATAGGAAAATAATAATTTGAGCTTTTAAGTAACTAGCCTTTGCTATCAATTTCAGATACAAAATAACATTTTATGTTTAATGAATTTATATTTTTTGAAAATATTCACAGATATATGATAACACATGATCCTTTGAACAATTTGGGTATCATAAAA
>PVIC010043143.1:0-15537 GCA_004025085.1 Thryonomys swinderianus | reverse complement strand
AAAAAAAAAAAAAAAAAAAAAAAAAAAAAAAAAAAAGAAATTATGTACCGTTAGTGCTAGTAGCTGTCTAAAGTCCCAGGGACACATTGGCTGGTAAGAGAAAAGCGGGCAGAAACAGGGCCTGTGCCCCATCCCGGGCAGTTCCAGGACAGGCGCTCATAACAGGGGGTCAAGTCCAGGAGCAGTACCCTTAGATCTATCTATCCCAAGACCCTGATAACTGAAACTGAGTGACCAGTGTCTAAGCACCTATTTGCTAAATGACACTCATTGTTTTGTTGAAGAATCCCTCAGTCTGTGGCTCTAAGAGGGAAAGGTTCAGGGTTCAACAGTGGGTCCAGAGGGTAAGGATAGGCAAGAGGCCTCAATAACTGCTTTTTGTCATCTGTGCACTTTGGAGGTGACCAATAGCAATGATCTAAGCCTCTTGTCAAGCCTGAATGGTCTCTGGGTTTGCCATTCACTTCCAGAAGGTTGATTCGACTCCCAGTGTTCTGTCAAGTGAATGTTTCTTCCCGCGCAGTGTGGAAGGAGGAGGGGGAAGGGGACGTGGCTCTTGGTGAATCTGCTGCCCTGCTGGGCTCCACTGACCGGCCTTCTGCTCCGCACAGCACTTGTGTCACCTCTGCTCTTCATTGCCCTTGACACGGGATCCAAGGCATAGCCTGGGTATGAGGGTCCCTAGAGATCTAGTAACTCAGTCACTCCAAGTACCTAGTTGCCCAATGCACCTTCCTCCCCCCATCCCTCTCCCTTTGGTGGCAGAAGAAAAGCTTAATGACTGACTTAACCAAGATGTATCCGAGATCTACAGCAACACATATCCCTACCAACTTTTGCTTTTTCCCACTCCCTGCACATCCAACACTGGACGTTCACTGACCCAGGTGCTTCACCTGTTTTCCTCGTGACATTCCCACCCATGTATCCTCATCGCGTTTTACTGACGAGGAATGGTTAATGAACCTATCCAAGACCACACAGCCGTGAGAGGTGGTCTCTGGGTTAGAGCACAGGTCTCTTTGAACCTAAAGTACTTTCCTGAACCAAAGATACATGGAGAATTTTATAAGATAAAAGGGTAGCCAAGAGATATGACTTCTGCCATTGTTACCAAATGCCAAAATAGATGGGGATTTTTCAGATAATATTTCTGTCTTCTTTGGGGCAATAACTTCTGGTTCGGCTTAAGTGACATTTTCCCTAAGGTTTCCTAAAATAAAACCAATTGAGCTGCATCGTGTTTTCCTTTCTTTTTGTGGACAGGACAGAAGTTACAAGCACTGGGCAATGGTTCCACAGTGGGATAACTTGAGAGAGGAAAGAGTCCTGGATGTTTGAGAGTGTCACTAAATCAGTCAGGCACATTCATTAGTGTCTTCCAGTGGCACGAAAGGTACCAGGCCAGTCCTATCACGCTACTTTAAGAGTCAAAGGAGAAAAAGGCAAATTACAATGTAAGATAAAAATATACAAGGTAATTGCTTGAATATAATCCATAGACAACTGAAGACCAGCATCGAGGGGAGAAAAGGGAAGAGGGGTGGATGGGAGGCTTTAGGAGGAAGCAGGACTTGCAGCTAAAACTCTGAAAGGTGGGCTTGTAGTTCAGGCTGGCCTGAGCTCACTACGTAGCCCAGGCAGCCTCGAACTCAGCAATCCTCCTGCCTCTGCCTCCCGAGTGCTTGGATGACAGGCGTGAGCCCCCACATCCTGCGACAAATGCATTCTATAGATAAAAAGCTGGGAAACTAGAGTGGCTGAGGCCGAGAGAAAGGATTCAGAAGGGAATGTGATGCGGCCACCTTGGCTGGAGGCAAGGGTAGATTCCTGACGTTGTTCGTTGTGGACGGGAAAGCCGCCACGGTGGAGAGCCGGCACATCAGAGCAGAGGTCTGGACTTCATCCTGCAGTGGGGGGGCCCCAGGTGGTAGCTGGCAGGTAAGAAACGCTTTGAGGGAAGGGGCAGAGCACGCGCTTAACACGCAGGAGGAGGAGAGGGGAAGGGGAAGAGGAGGAGGAGGAGAAGAAAACGGAGTGAGGACCAGCTAGGAGACTGCTGTGGTGACTTTCCTGTAAGGACTGTTGCTCAGGAACAGTAGCTGTGGGCCAGATGTGGGAGACGTTTTAAAGGAAAGAGTCAAAGAATTTGATGACAGATTGGGTACAGGGGAGAGAGGAATATTAGAGGGACAAATAAGGCCAATGGGCCAATTTCCCTCCTTCCCAGCATATTGAGATTGAATTGAAAATATTTTAAATAAGAAACATACTTCAGGACCAACTTTTTCCACAAAGCACTTTGTTCTTTCATTTTTTTTTTCATGGCTTTAACCTAAAATAAAGGTGAATTTACCATATGACCATAAACTTAATTCCATACATGTGCCTCTTTTACCCAGTGTCAGTAATGATGATAAAAATAATAATCTGTTTAGAGTCAGCTTATAAAAAATGTTAATCCCTTTAAATTTCCTCCATGCTGTACATGCAAAAATACTGCACACAGAAAGAAGAACCAGATGTCCTAACTTGACCCATCGGTTGGCCTCATGCGCATGGCAATGATTGGGGAAATCTCAATATTACATACATCTCTCCGTCAGAAATCCCGCTTTATGGATTTAAAGAACAAATGTGTTTTAAATCTAAAAGACAAAGAACCACTTCCTCATCTATTCCTAGCTGGACTCATTATTAGGAAAGGAAGTGAAAAATGTCCACTTGGTGCAGGTCTCAAATAGGACAATTGAAATGGTCACAACTGTCTATCCGCTGACACGGAAGTTGCATTAGAAGGAGGCAGTGGAGCCATTTGGGGTCTTCAGTGAAGGTCTCACTCAGGATCTGCCATATGCTGTCAATGCCAGGATCCATGCATCTCCCCCAACCATAAAAATGTTTTTCATAAACTTCACGAGTCAAGTTTTCAGATCGCCTCTAAGATTCATCATCTTAAGCCTATCTAAAGAGAAGGGCGTAGCTACCATGGAGAGGCCTTCCCACCCCTAGCCAAGCTCCCGCCCCTGTCCCTGGGAGGAAGGCAGGGAGTGAGGGTCAGGAGGAGGGACAGAGGGAGGGATACCATGCGTTCAAACACTTTTACAGCTGTTAGGATGCTGATGGGAACTTCATGTGTTACCAGCTCAGACGCTGTCAGGAAGAAAGCAAATGTCAAATGGAGGTATGCAGAAGCCACCATAAATAAGTCTCTCGACTGTTCGCCATCTGGAACGGTAGATTTAGATTTGGACAAGAAACTGGATTGCTCTGTGGACACTGTCTTTAGTGCAAGTTCAGTTTGCTAAGTAGGAAGACAAAAGCTTTACTTCTTCAAAATGTGAATTTATTATTTCTCAACACTTCCCCTTATTTCCCTCTTGTCTAATCTTTTGCACAATTGATTTGGGGGGAGGATTCTCCTGTAGTGTCAAAACCCTGTCCAGGCAGCCTGTGATGCACCCACTGCTGCAGGGTCCTGTGTGTGTGTGGGGGGCTCCCACTTCTGAACCTCACCTTGCTTTTGTTAGAATGGCATCTCTCCACATCTCATCTGGGGGACCTGGCCCATGAGCAGGGACTTTACTTTCTGCTGAGTTATTTCCACAGTGGTGAAAACAGCATGGGCAGCTAGCACCATACCTAGGCCACACCACCCCAAGTCTGGATCTTGACATAACACGAAATATCACTTTGTCTTTCTGGCTGTATTTTTTTAAACCCCAGTTCCATTGTAAAGCCAAAACGGAATGACTGGAATTCCAGAAGACTTCAGCTTCTGAACTAAGTCCTATTTTGGTTATGTAATATTGGGAATCAGATAATACTCATTTGGAATCACTGCTTGGTTATTTATGAGGCTATTTTCTCACTGCAGGAGATTTTTCAAATTATAGCCAGAGTAGCAACTAAGCACTACACTAAAATATTGCTTTAATCTTAACTTTTTAAAATATAAGATTTGAAAGAAATCAGCTGTCTGGCTATCATATATATATATTTGAACCATAAGACATCTTTCTGCAGTTGGAAGTATTAGCTATCAATTCTGTTATTCAATTTACCAAAGAGCTCCTTTTTCTGAATAGCCTATACACAGCCTCACTCACGGAATAGCTCACCTGCACAGGCTGAGGACCGTGTTGGGTGTCTCCGCCGAATACGCAAGTCCTGCAGAAGCAAGATCTTGCACACCACAGGTAAGTGGACATTGTGTAGAAAGGTAATACAGTCTGCTGGGTGGCAAAACAAGTGACTCAGGGACTCGCCTGTCTTGCTCAAAAATTGGCAAAATGAAAATTTGACATTCTGAGCCCTGGAAGGATAGCGCACACTTTGGAAAAGCTTTTTTTTTTTTTTGTACCACAAACTAGGCAGAGCACATAGACTGGCTGGTTACCTTCTGTTCAGCCTCGCCTCGGCGGGTGCCCGGGACACGGTGGTTACTCAGAGGATGACAACTCATTTTATGCTGCACAGGCACCAGATGACCATTAATTTCCAATGACTAATTTATAATTAAAGCCTTTTTATTTGTTTGTTTATAACCCAGCCTGAACATCTATTTACATTTAATTAACACTTCAGATAGCCTGTTTAGAACCTATAAATGCAGTGACTTTAATGACCCATTACAGATAGGCTACTTTAGCTTTTCACGACTTGTAAAACTTTCACAAACAGATCTGCAAATGAGTTACCTCCATCTGTTCCCCTGCAGCTGCAAGAGCGCTCGGTTAAAGAGCATTTTTTCTCCTTCCTCCTCTTTTGCTTTCCTTCCAACTCCAAACATATCTGCTGTTGTTTTAAAGCGTATCGGTCTGGGAGTAGGAGGATGGGCCCTTCTCCCGAGGACTTTCCAAACTTTAGAGTCAAACTGAAGGTTTTTTAAAAAGCACTCTGCTCTCTCCTGAATCAGACACCCTCTACCTAGCACAAGTCGGTTAACAAAGCATTTCCAGCTCTCCCAGACTCGGCGACAGACTCTTGAAAGAGTCTCTCACCGAGGAGTAACCACGCAACAGTTCGGAACCGAAGTCTAATTCTGAAGGCTAAATGTTTTTGCGGTCTTGCCCATCCCCTCCGAGCAATCTCCACCCACGCCTCTGAGTCTAGAACGGAGGCGCGAGAGGGCACAGCCACGGCTCCAAAGGACATTTGCTCAGCTACACCTTCAACAGCAAAGCGCGAGAGGCGTCAGTTCTCGAACGACAGCCAAGCATCAAGCTACTGCGCTGTTAGCCGTCAACCGCACAATAGCAGCATTGATAGGACCGAAGCTGCCGCCCGCGACAAGTGTGGCGTGCCGGCGTGCCGTCCGCCACGGTGGGCGACGAGGGCGACAGGCGGGCAGCGTCTTTTACTTTACCTGAAAAAAACCCGCTTTCCTGTGGCTGCTGAAAACGAATTCCTCCTCTTCTCGGAGAGCAAAGCAGTCGCGTTGCCGGCAACGCTCCCTCGGAGGAGACCACACAGCTCCGGCGAGGCCGCCTTCCTCCCCTTAATCCCCACTCGAACGTGATGACACACACTAACCCCAACCATCTGTTGAAACACGTCCTCGAGCACTCAGCGCGGCGGTGTGTCAAGACGGGCCGCCCAATCCGCGCGCTGGGGCCGGGCGTCTCGAACGGATTGGAGGCTGCGGGCAGGGCCGGGACGGAGGTCTGAGGGCTCCCGGCCGAGTAACCTGAGATTTCGGAGAGAAAGGGCTGCTATAAAAAGGGGAGGAGTGGGAGGTGCCAGAGGGAAGGTAGGGGAGGGGATCGCGCCGGTGGCCAGTCGTGCGTTACTTTTCGCGACTCCCCGCGTCCCCCGGGGATGCCGAGGACCCTCGGTAGGGTGCCCAGAAACACTAAACATCTTTCACAGCCAACCTACGGAGCGCAATCTTCGCTGCGAGCCACTTCCCCCCGCGGGAGATAAAAGATTCATCCTGTCACGCTGATAGAGTGTTAAGTGTGGGAGTCGCTGGCACCGAAACGTGACATCTACATTTTGAAGCCTAAACTCCTACCTTCCTTTGCTTAGATCGCGGCCTGCCCCAGGCTGCGAGCGCGGGCGGTGGGGGCGCAACGCCGAGCAGAGACTTCGCTCCCGCCCGCAGGGGCTGCTCCTCCCCGTTTGCCACCGGCTGAACTTCGGGAAGAGTCAATGGAAATCATTTTCGATCCCCCCGTGTAAAATAGCACGCGCTCCCGGAGCTAAAGGTGGCTTTCTAAATCACTCGCGGGTCGCACAGACATCTCTTTGTAAAAGCACTTGGTACCCGACGGCTGCACGCTGTCATTGACTATTTTTATTGACTTCTAGTTAATCGCGCCTACAATGTCTGTATAGCTCAAACAGCTCACGAACGATTTTGCTTTGAAATGTTTTTAAGTTTTGGTCATTTCAATACCTCCTCCTTACGTAAGAAAAATGCTGGATTCTCTGAAATATTTTATAGAACTAATTACTTGGATAGCAGTTCAAGCCAGAAAATGGCTATACTTATTGTAAGCACTTTAAGAAGATAGCTGGAAATAAATTAAGTACTTACAAAATCTTACTGCTTCAAAAATTTCATCAAACATCTAAGGAATTTTGATAATCTTAAAGACGAAACAGGAATTTTGAATACCTTCAACTTCCTGACGTCGTCGGAAGTCAACATCTTAAATATTGCACTTTTTGAAAAATTTTTTTTTTCAAAGGAAGGAGATTGCTTGGAGAAAACAAGAGCCACCTTAAACTTTCCTAAAGCATTAAAATCTCCACTATGAATAGGCATCTAATACTTGGAGTCTGAGTATCACAAAAACATTGTGTCAGTATCTAGCAACATTGACTTGATTAGCTGTTTTTTAAAAAAAATTTCAAGAATTTTTGTGTAAGAAACTGAAAAATGAGCCTGCGGTTGCAGCTCAGTGGCACAACACCTGCCTAGCGTGAAGCCCTAAATTCAGTTTCCAATGCCAAAACGTCAACAACAACAGTTAACAATTAACCCTGGTAGTAGTTTTTGAAGCACAGGTTTGGGACACTATTAATTATAATGATTTTTAAAAAAATAACTAGGATTCAAGGAAAAAGGAGGGAAAAGGTTGGAGCCCTGATTCATTTGCTCACTTTCTTCTCAGGAGTGATTATGAGGTGTCTGTTTCACCATGGAGAAGGTATTCACTGTACCACTACTTCTAATCACCTAAATCCAGATACATAATCAACACAGGCGTTTCCAACAATGGCAAGTGGCAGAACAGGGCTAAAGCTTCCCTAGGGCACTGTAAAGTTTTAATAGCTCCAAATATTGGAAGGTAGTTTTCTTTTTTTTTTTTTTTTGGGGGGGGGGATAGTTAATCCAGCCAGATCTCTGTCTGGAAATCTGCATTACCACCACCGCGTAGAAGACCCCGGAGACACTATTAAGGTAGTTGTATTCTCTTAAACTATAAATTGAGTTACAAAGAAACTGTAAAGGTGTTAAACCAATATGTTTTATCAGCTCCATGCTTGTAACTTTCCTACTATAACACATTTCTCCAGCAGGCCTGGCTCTGACCTACATTATTCTTTTGAATGGTTTTTTGATGTGAACATTTTATTCTATTCTTAATTGCAAAGCTTTTCCTTAAATCTCAGTGACTACTACTCTTGTTGATAACTCCAGCCATGTACCCTGTTTAATAGTCGCTGGCAAATTAAAACATACAAGCAAGCCATCGATCCTGGTTGGTCTCCCTGATCTTCGCGCTTGTTGCGTGAACAAACACGCTACCTTTGGGAAATGTCGTGCAACTGAGCCCACAAAGACACACTTTTCCGGGTTGTTCTGCAGCTTTAGTGAGGAAAACCCTGCTGAAACCCAACCCTGAAGCTGGTGCTGCAGTGGAAGTTCCCGGCTCCCTTCTCTCTGCGGCCAGCCTTTGTGCTCAGCAGCGCGTCAGCGCAGAAGTTAAGAATTTCCCATTACTTCCCTTCTTTTCTCCTTGCCATCTGCAAACGGTTTATTTTTTAAGTGGGGGGAAAAAGTGAAATTGATTCTGTCTTGAAGGATCTAAACCTAAAACACAGCTCCCTCTACCAGACGATAGCCAGCATCTGAAAGACAGGAGGAGCCGGTGAGGCCGAGCGGGGAGGTAGTAGCTTCGCCGCGGGAATTAGGTAAGGACGGTCCGCAAATGAAGGATTAATTGTAGGTAACGGTGATATTGAAGACTGGCCCCTCCTACTCTTTCTACAGTTAAAATGTCCGTTTACTTATTAGCTCCAATTAGTTTCCATGGTAACCGGCCAGCCCTTGGAAACCCCCACCGGGAGCTTAGCTCATCTTTGTCTAGGCTGAGCTCACCACCCTTCTTGCCCCACAGATGGCACTTGAGCCCAGGCTGCGTCTGTGTCCTTGTCTTCCTCGCACACGTCACTGGCACCTGAGTGCTCACGTTCACTTTCTTGGCGGCACAATGGTGGGCAAGGAGACCGGCGCTGGCATCCTCCGCCCCGGCCAGTGCGCGTGCATCTGCGGCCCCGCTCACTTTTCCCTCTTTCGGTTATTGTTTCTTCCAGCCCTGTTCTATTATCAGCTATTTGCGGCTCGTAATTTCTTTTCAGGAAAGCCAATACAGTATGATAAAAACCTCATTAAACAGAAACACCTATCAGCCTCGGAGAAAGCTCTAAGCTATCCCTTTTTGTTGAAAGAATCATTAAAGTGAAAAAGAAAAACCACTTGTTTGTCATGCTTGGAAAAGAGAGAACAAAGCCCACAGCGAGGTTTACCAAGCCAACGGCCTAATATGAAGATTTAATGCGCTCAAAACGCGAGGCTCTTCCCCCTTGTGCTGCCAATGGGAGCACAGTAAACAAAAACCAGGGAGTCTGGGAACGACGAGGCCCTCGGCCGGCCAGGGAAGGGAGGCGAGGGGCCTGCAGCCAGTGCTGGGCCCTGGGCTGGGGTCCTGGGCGGCAGGAGGGTGGCCAGGGCAGGACGAGGCAGTGGGGGACAGGCTTCCGCGAAGGGCCGAGACCCCGAGAACCGGGCCAACTGCGCGGTTCCCTAGTTAGTGCTGACTTGGTTTCTTCGAATGCACCTCAGGACTGACTCAGTATCACCGCAAGGGAAAGCTCGCCTCACCTAGAAGATGCCGGCACCCTCGCACCCTGTCTTTCCTGATAGCCTGCCCGGTTCGGCCTCCGTAAAGTAGTCAGAAGGGTCTCTGCTACGCCCAGTTTTCATGTGAATAAAATGACGGAGAATAAGATTCCTCCAATTCTGATGCAATGTTTTATCGTGAAAGTAGTTTCTGAGGCAGGGTTCAGAGGTCTTCTGTAATCAGAGTATTAGAAAAGAAAATGTTCTGAGATCAAAGTTACATGTGATAGCAGAGGGGAACTGTGAAGCTCCTTATCGTGGCTAATTATTTTCATTGATGAGAAGAAGCCTTGTTAGATTTTTTTTCCCTTTAAGCAAATGACAAATACCATCTAAAGTCCCCTGACAGTAGAAATGTTTAACAGCCAATCATTGCTGTTCACATCATAAAGCGTCTATAGACGGGCAATAAACATGGTACCTTGGAACAAGCTGCAGGGCTATGAGACTCAGAGCAACAGCGCTTAGGATTCTGTCTAGGTCTCCCTCAGTTCGGTTTTACTCACTCTGTTTACACCGAAACAAGTCATTCTGAAAAAGAGAGAAAAATCACCAACTGTGGGATAAGTCCACACACTGCACACAAGCGTTGGCTGTACAATGGCACGGGGGTGCTCGGGGCTTCCTGCCAGACAGTGGTCTCATCATCGAAGACTTCCAGGAAGCACCAGCCGGAAGCATGTGGAAAGGGAGGGTTTTGTGCTGCCCTGTTAAGAATTTTGGGAGGATGAGGTAGCGTGGAAATGACTTAGGGCAGAACAGTGACTGATGAAGGGACACTATGATCCAAAATACTAGAGTCCACAAAAGTACAGGAACACAATATCAAACACTCTAGAAATCCATTCTAAGTCGTATTTATGGAAATCAATGTTTGGAACACTGGGGTTTAGTCTGCCTAGTACAGATAATGAAGTTTATGAGATGCAATAAGAGAAAGTGTAGGCATCAAGTAAGAAGAAAATGTGAATCTTATTTCCGCCATGGAAACACGAGTTCTGTTACATGTGTCTGGAGGTGGGGTTGGGGGTATCCGAAGTGGGACACACACTAGCCTGAGTCAAGTTTAAGGCTTTTCCTTTGCAATGTGGATGCTGCCTAAGCAAGGTGAATGAATGAAAGTGGGAAGTTAGACCCAGCCTTGAGTCACCCATGCCCAGAGAATGCAGGAGAAATTTCCTCTTGGAAGGAATAATTGACAAATGGTGACCTCCTTACTTCAGGGGTGAGAAAATGTGAGACCCGTGAAAATGTAAGGGTCCCTGGTAGAACTGGGAATACACTCCAAAACTTACTGTATTAGCTCAGATAGTTTTCTCTCAATAAGAATATGTGTTTTTTTTTTTTTTTAGGAATCAAATTCTAATTTGATTTCTGGGTGGGTAGGGATGTAGGTGAAAATGAGAATTGATCTGTGTCTCATGTTGGTACAAATTCCCCAATGTTGTGTGTGATTGTGAGCTGTGTATATAATGTACCAATAAAGAATTCAATTAGAAACAAAAAGAAAAATTCAGAACTTCATTCTTTTTTCTTAAAATTAAATGTCTTATAGGTACATTACAGACATTCTTTTAAATTGGAGTAATTATGTATTACTGATGCTAAATTACAAAATTTGAGAAGTCTGTAAATTTCGATGTACCAAATATCTTTAGTTATATGATATGTCTTCTTGCAACTAGAGAGTATGAGAATTGTTAGGTAGATATAATTTTAAATACAACAGAGCTTTGCTTAATAATCCTAGATAGGGTAAGTTTTCTTCTCTCCTCTTCTTTCTTCCTTCTTGTCTTCTTTCCTTTCTCTTTGTTTTTCCTTTTTTTTTGAGACAGGGTCTCGCTTTGTAGTTCAGGCTGGCTCTGAGCTCACTATGTAGTCCAGGCAAGCCTGGAACTCAGCAATCCTCCTGCCTTTGCCTCCTGAGTGTTGGAATGACAGGCGTGAGCCACCACGCCTGGCACTGTGGTATGTGGTATTGATTGCTGGTGGGTGTGAGTCTCCATGCCCAGCATTGTATGTAGTTACCGGGGATTGAACTCAGGACCTCGCGCCAGAACCACTGAGCTAACCCTCCAGCCCATCTTTGTTTTTCCTTTGAATCAGGGTCTTACTATATAGCCCAGGCTGGCCTCAAACTCACAGAGATCCTTCTGCCTCAGTCTCTTGAGTTTTGGGACTATAGGGGTATGTTCCCAAGCCCATCTCTGAGAAATTTTTTTTCTATGGCCAGTTGAATTATAAAAAGTGGGTTAATTGCATATTTTTAAAAATTTCTTTTCATAGTCCATAGGATTAGGGATGTGGGGATATCTCAGTAAGATAAATGCAATATGGATTTTGCAAGAAATGGAATGAGACCTTGAACAGCAAAGTGTCCTTATCAAGGCCATGACACAATTAGAATTTAGAGAGGAGCATGCCCTATTTACTTGCTTAATGCTTAGGTTATTAACAAAGATAGGTTGTTCTTCAAAATGAATCAAATTTCAAAAATAATCATAGGCTTTCTAACATTAGAAAAATTTAAAAAGTAAGCGAAGCCTCAGGTGAGTTGAAAAAATATAACTTTTAGTGGAAAAACAATCATAACAGAACCAAAACAACAACAACAACAACAACAACAAAAAGAAGCACTAGTGAAAAATAAAGTGAGGAGTTTCCTTTTTATAGGTCCCCAAATCAATTTATTTCATAATCATGACATCTTTCTACATCTTGCGTCCGTTTTCTTCATACTACACCAATACCCTCCATCTTTAGTAACTGACAGCACATTCTGTAGCATTTGCCTATGTGATGCCTAAAACGGCTCAATTTGTCTGAGACTAAGTAATTCTGGGGCTGGTAGGAGTTGATACAGGGTCTCACTTTGTAGAACTGATGGGCCTCCAACTAACGAGGATCCTCGTGCCTCTGCCTGTTGAGCGCTGGGATTACAGGTGTGTGCCACCTCACGGGGCTAAGATTAAGTACTTTTTGAAATCAGTTTGTTGGTAGGCCTTTACTTTTGAGTAAACTGACCTGCTGAGTCCCTACCTACTCCAAAGCAGAGCACAGTTCCTTGACAAGCTTTTCCTTTCTCATTTTAAGGAAGGTGACACAGGTTTTGTAGTTGCTTAGCAGTGCTGGGGAGTGTGTACTTGCATAAAAGTTGTCGAGTAACAGATGGAAAACAGCTGTCCACTCAAGCTTATTACTATTACAGTCTTTACCAAGCCAGAACTTACAGATGTTAAAAAAAACCATTCATGCCCATGAATATTTAGTTGTTCTTTTCTTTTTTGCTTTCCCTTTAAAAAAAATTGTTCTTAAAATGAACCATAATGTTTGCTTGCTTACTCAGACCCATGTAAATTCTGTAAGCTAAATAAAAGTTGGATTTTGTTATATTCTTTTGTAAAACTAACAAATCAACGTTATGAACCTACCTGAATGCTAATTGTTCTTAGTCATCACACACTAGGATATGCAAAGAAACCTTACTATGAAATAGAAAACTGGTTATTTCTCTCTTGATACTTGTAAAACGTGGTGTGTTTATTATTTTGACAACCATGGTTTCTTTCCCATCAGCTAAATTTCCTAGGAAGGCTGTAGAAAGGGCAGTCAGAATATTTTTGTGTTTGCTTTTAAAAGCAGATTTGTCAAGTATTTTTCCAACAAACTCTTCTGAAAAAAAAAAAAAAGAAGACACTCCTAGGCAGGTTAACTCTTCTTCATGTTGAGTAACTCTGATATAACCTCATAAAAGCAAGGTAGGTGTCAGAACCACTGGCCCTCAACTTCATAGAAGCTTTGACTTTAAGTGTAAATATGTCAGAAGCTAAAATTGAAGTTGTGTATCTCCTCTCTTGTTTGCATCTCCTCTCTGATTGATGGTTTAATTGCCTCTAATGTCATCAGTTACAATATTAAAGGAAAATTATAGAACAAAATACACTTTGGAGATTCATTACCTTGTTTATATTTATGTTGAAGAAAAAACAGAATTAATTAAAGAAGTCTGTTCTACAAAAGGACATTTAAGGGTTTTACTTTCTGCTTTTGTGTTGTTTTGAAGTGCTGTGGACTGAACTAAAGGCCTTGTGCAAACTTAGGCATTCTATGGCTGCTATTACAGAATCAACCAATGATAAATGCTGGCGTGGCTGTGGGGAGAAAGGAACCCTTCTCCACTGTTGGTGGGATTGCAGACTTGTGCAACCATTGTGGAGATACGTGTGGAGATTTCTCAGAAAACTAGGACTAGGGGTCCCATTTGACCCTGCTATTCACCTGCTAGGAATATACCCAAAGGAATTTAAACAATCACATTGGAAAGACAAATGTACACCCTTGTTCATAGCAGCTCAGTTCGTGATAGCTCAATCTTGGAAACAACTCAAATGCCCATCAACTGGAGACTGGATAAAGAAGATGTGTGTGTGTGTGTGTGTGTGTTTAATAAAATGGAGTATTATTCTGCCATAAAGAACGACAAGATTAATTCATTTATGTGCAAATGGATACACCTGGAGGACACACTAATAAGTGAAATAAATAAATAAATAAATAAATATTGGATCTTCTCTTTCATATGAGCACCTGTAGATGAGCTCTAGAAAGTATGACAGTTTTTGTAGAATGGGAAATTCCCAAAGGAAATTTGGTGTGGGGATGTAATGAGGGGAAGGAATAAATATGATTCTGAAAGAAAATAAAAGACATGTATATAGGGTGTGGGGAAGTGTGGGTGGGTAGAGGTGGGTAAAAATGAGAATTAACTTGTGTCATATACTGGTACAAATTCCCCAATGTTATGTGTGATTGTGAGATGTATATAAAATGTACCAATAAAGAATTCAATTAAAAACATTTAAAAAAAACCATAGGCATTCTACCACTGAGCTACATTCTCTTTCTGGGATTTTATTTTTAAATTTTATTTAATTATCTTCTACTAAAGAAAACCTTGAGGTGGGCTTGGTGGCATAGTCTGAAAAAAAATTCCAGCACTCAAGAAGCTGAGGCAGGAGGATATCTGAGTTTGAGTTAGCCTGGGGTACAAAGTCTGTTAAAGCCCAACCTGAATTACATACATCTTAATAAATAAACAATAGCAACAACATGCCAGGGACAATGGTACATACTGGTAATCGCAGCACTCTGGGAAGCTAAGTTAGGAGGATCACAAGTTTGAGTTCAGCCTGGGAAACAGAGCATGATCTTGTCTCAAAACAAATCATATACTAATAACTGAAATCAATAGATCACAGATAGACAATTTCCGGATCTTCTCTTTGGTATGAACACCTGTAGATGCAAATGAGCTCTAGAAAGTATGACAGCTTTTATAGAGTGGGAAATTTCTATAGGAAACTTGGTGTGTGAATGTGATGAGGGGAAGGAATAAATATAATGCAGAAAGAAAAGAAAAGAGCATGTATAAAGGGGGTGAGGAGGTGTGGGTGGGTAGGGATATGGGTAAAAATGAGAATTAACTTTTGTCACATACTGGTACAAATTCCCCAATGTTATACGTGATTTTGAGATGTATATAAATTGTACCAATAAAGAATTCAATTTAAAAAAAAAACAAATCATAGCTGGAGATTTAACTCAAGAGGTACTGCTCCTACCTTGGAAACACAAGGGCTGGAGTTCGATCCCTGGTGCCACACACACACACTCATATACCCCCCCCCACACACACACACACAAAGGACTGGGAATGTAGCTCAGTACCCAAAACAGCATAACCTTATAGTAGCCGATACCCTGCACTCCTGCACTCATTGGGAAGAATCTCATCTCCTCACCACATCAAGTCAAGCTGAGTCCTTGGGCCCAGTACAGGCTCAGGTGAAGCTCAGGAGCACTGGGGCAGAACCTTCCACCCTGTTCGCATCCCTATGCAGAAGTCATGGCTGTCTTCCCCTTCTCTCAGCCTTGACATCTTTGCTAGGGCCTAATAGCCACATGCATTTAATTTTTAAAAATAATGTAAATGTCCCCATGGCAATTATTAAATACCATTCTTTTTTTTTGAGACAGGGTCTCGCTTTGTAGTTCAGGCTAGCTCTGAGCTCATTATGTAGGCCAGGCAAGCCTCAAACTAAGCAATCCAAATACTATTCTTAATCAATCATTTCCAATCCCTTTAAATTAGCACCCAGGAAATTTAAATTAGCTTGCTTTACTTTGTCCAGGCAACACCATGCTGCTTTTCTGACGCTTCATTTGATCCAGAGGTGACTTCTAATGGCCCAACGATGTTTGATAACAGTTTAATCCAGTGTGAACTCAATTATGAGATTAGAAATTAGATTTAAAAGCAGCCAAAGGGCTAATAAAGGGCTCTGGAGTTAAGAAAAAAAGAGGAAGAGAAAGAGGAAGAAGAAGAGAAGGAGGAGGAGGAGGAG
>PVIC010043142.1:0-15534 GCA_004025085.1 Thryonomys swinderianus | reverse complement strand
AGAATGCTGGGCGTGGAGACACGCCCACCAACAATCAACACCGCATACCACAATGCCGGGCATGGTGGCTCACGCCTGTAATCCCAGCACTCGGGAGGCAGAGGCAGGAGGATTGCTGAGTTCGAGGCTTGCCTGGGCTCCATAGTGAGCTCAGGGCCAGCCTGAACTACAAAGCGAGACCCTGTCTCAAAAAAAAAAAAAAAATTAAAAAAATTAAATTGCATGTGTCAGGTATTTTGTCCAAGTGATAGGAGAGCTGACTAATATATCTTCTTGCCACCCTATTATAAGGACTCATAATCACGTGGTGTCTGCCTGAATAAAGTAGGGTGATTTACCCTTCTAAAAGTTTTTAACTTACTATGCTAAGGAAATCCCTTTCTTCATGTAAGGTAGTAAATTTATACTGATTAGGATACAGCTATCTTTCAAAAGGGAATATTATTTCATCACACCCTCTAGCTGTACAAATATGGCTATTTACTTACTTGCTTAAGGCACTTAAATTCATGAGGTTAATATTGTTGTCTGAGTCTCATAATTTCCAGATGACAGCAGATTATGTTATTTAATGCTAATAATGACAATAGGAGGTAATGTTTTTATTATCTTTCTTTTGAAGATGCAGTACTGGAGCTCAGAGAAGTTAATAAATTTTCCCAAGTTCACAAAACTAAAAAAATATCAAAGCCAGCACTCAAATCCATGCATGTTTTACCCTAAAGCCTGTGAAATTTCTAGATCTCCACTATGCTTTTTTATTTTTGCTAGATTTCCTTGCTCTACTTTCTGGCCAAAAAATATACCTACACTTTGACTGAAAATGTCACTAGTGGGTGGCTTTTAATTACATGTGGTAAATCAAAGACAATTCATCACCATCACAAGTGAAATTCAGTTTCAGAAGCACTTATAAAGCAAACATGCATACCTTAGCCTGAGTAAGGTCACGCTTTGCTGACGATGTGTGTGTGACCATACTGGTGTGTTGTATTACTGCCAGATAATTAAATATCAGCCAAATCATTTCATGGTTATCTCATGATTAAAAGGAGCAGATACCTCTACAGCATTTCAGTAAAAAGGGCATGCCTTGCCACTGGGAAATTGTCAAGTTTTGTAAGCTTGTTTAATCCTGAAATCCATCCACCTCCAGGAGATAAGACATAGTTTTCTCCATCATTTTTAACTGTTCAAAAGATAATCCTTAAGATAAGGAGTGCCTCTGGGCCTATGGACACAGAAGGATAGCTGTGGCCCACAGAAATACCATGTTAACCAAAGGTAACATAACTACATTTGAAATTCCTCCTTCTAATTTTTCCTTTAGTAGTGTGTGACTTCATCTTTTCAGGGACAGTGGAAGGTTGAAGTCAAAGCTTATAGTCATGCTAACATTAATTTGATTGTGACATGGCCAAGGAATCCTTTTGTCTTCTGAAAGCCTTCCATGATCTTTATGGATCCTATTTTTGCTACTCTGACTTATTGCACTCATTTTATACACTAGATTGTCCAGTTGTTTACTCTCTCCTATAATTTAAGTTTAAGCTGACACACACACACACACACACACACACACACACACACAGAGAGAGAGAGAGAGAGAGAGAGAGAGAGAGAGAGAGAGAGAGAGAGAAACTGAGATATTGAGAGATTTTAATTTTGTTCTATTCTCTTAATCTTCCAAGTAAAAAACAACCTCAAAAGGTACTTCTTAACGATATTTTTTTAAAAAAGATACTTCTTTATCTATTCATTAGAAAGTGCCTTGTCATATTGATTTTTGGTTCAGTTTTATACTTTTTGTTTATTATTTAATTTAATTTATTGGTATATTATATATAAGCATCACAATTGCACTCCACATTGAGAATTGTACCAGTACATGACATAACTTAATTCTCATTTTACCCTTCATTCACCCACCCTACCAACACCTGCCTCTATATACACAAGCTTTGTTTCCTTTCTCTTACCATCAATTTTTAAATACTTTAATATATATTAGACGTGATAGACTCCAAAGAGACAAACAAACCAAATGAAAACTAGAAAAAATCTCATAACCTTCAGGAGCTTTTGGATTAAGAATACAGATCCACATAATGTGGGGGGCTTTTTGGCTAAGAATTAAACTCAGAAGTTAAGAGCGCATTTTGGTATACTGCAATATAAGTAATTGTATATAAAGCTATGCAGGAATAGAGCTCCAGAAAAACAACTGTTCATTTTGATGTGTGAAGAGACTTAATTAGATGAAAATAATTCAGAGGCTGCATTTCCTAACTAATGTCTGGATTTGCCTCGTTTCTGTTCCCGGTCCGTGATCTCATCCTGATCCAGACCTACAGCAACTTAATCTCAGAGTGTTTATTGCCACAGTCTATCAGCTCGTCTGATATTTCCCCTCTGGTGTCCTAACTGTGCTGCTATTCACTCACTCCATCTATCCTCCACCCTTTTAAAGAAAAGTCTTCATAAAATATTTCCTTGGAAAATGATTTGCTCTGTTCCTCCTAACTTCTCACAGTCCTGAAATCTCCATTGACTTGCTAGTACTGTCGGGATAAAATTGAGCATAATTTATCTGACACTCACTGCTTTCCACAATGCAGTCCTTATATGGACCTCTAAATATGTCCCATCATATCTGATATATAACCAACTTCCTACTCAAATTAAATTTTGCGTAATTCCTCAAGATATTAGATATATTCTTGCCTCTGGATTTTACCTTCATGGATCTTTCAGCCCTACTCAGTCCACCCCATTCCTCTCTGAGCACTATTCAGTCACCTAACATTGAGCATAAGTAGTGCTCTCGATATGAACTAGTACAGCTCTGCACTCCGTCACACAGGCATAATCTGTTTAAAAACAGACTGTATCATTTGAATATTTTCTATTTCACAGTATCTATCATACATTCTAGAACTCATTTATATCTTCAGTTTCTCATACCAGAGAAAAGATATGGTATTCACACATCTGTGTCTTATTTATTTCACTTATGAGTATGTCCTCAAGTACCAATAAAATCAATTAGTTAAAAAACACCAGAAGGTCTTGTATTCTTTTCTCTCTCCAAGTTCACTCATTTCATAAGATTCTTATGTGGAGGATAATGAGTCAGTCAGTCATATTGTACACAAAAGGGAGATGCATATAAGAATATAAGCTTTTGGAACTTCCTGTTTCACATGGTGTAGAAAGGACCATCAAAATAGCTTACCTGAATGACCAAGATGAACACTTTTTGGAGGACAATATTAAGCCACATGTATGACTTCAGATGCTTATAGAAGCCAGGAAGAGAACATAAATATGCTGTGGATGGAGGCAATATTTATTTAACTACCTCTAAACAGTGTTTTCTGAATGTTGGGCATTAATCTAAATGCTTTAACAGATTTACCTCACTTAATTCTCACCACCACCTTACCTTATTATTCTGATTTTAGAAAAGATAAACCCAGAGACCTGAGGCTTAGGGATACAAAGCCATACATACTAAGTGATGAACTCCCATTTCATTTTAAGTAATCTGAGTATTAGAGTTTCTATTCTTCATTGTTGCATGACACTGATTTTTGAAAAGAGAATACTGTATCTAGAGGTGAAGGAACTGGAGATCATATTATAAATTTAAGGACATTCAAATATATTTTTAAAAATTGTAAATCAAAATGCACATGTCTGTGACCCAGATAAACCAGAATGCTAAGAGTTTTCAATCACTGGATTGAGTCCAACAATGACAGGAAAAATTGTATTTCTCTCTGTCCTTAGTAACACTACATACATCCTGGTGCAGCAATACATATCCCATTAATTCCTCTTTACCTTGTCTTCTGTCACTTGCTCAATATGGAATTTGTCAAAGAAAAGGAAAAACGTTCACTGTCATATTTTTATATTCTTAGGTTTGCAGATTTAACTTGTAAGAGATTTATAGACCTTTCAAAGGAATTAATAGCTGCTTGCATTTGCTCCCATAGCACTTTGTTTATGCATTTGTCAAGGTATTTATAGAGTGTCAATAATCTATTTGAAATGAAGAATTTTCAATGTAAAAATTTATTCTTCAAACATTTACCTATAGACTTTAACACCTTGTAACAGATTTGATGTGTATTGATTTAAAATCTGTTTAGCAAGTCCTTATCAGCTTCTACCATGCATTTTATGTTCCAATATAGGACTCCCTCTACTTCTAGATATAAATTCAGACATTTACTAGTCCCAAGCTTTAAAAAAATAACATATTAATGTGCACCTTAGAAAATGAATATAGATTTATTTTAATGTTTGGTTTGGGTTCAAATAAATACAAATGTGCAGTACATGTAGAAAATTTTAGAAAATTTAATGAAACATAGCAAGTAGAACACCTTATAGTCACAGACTCAGAAATACAAGAGTACAATCTTCTTTATAATTTTTGCAAGTAAAATTTACATAGAATTTAACCTAAATTCACACTTTATATAGTAATCTTTTTTTTTTTGAGACAGGGTCTCCCTTTGTAGTTCAGGCTGGCCCTGAGTTCACTATGGAGCCCAGGAAAGCCTCAAACTCAGCAATAGTCCTGCCTCTGCCTCCTGAGTACTGGGATTATAGGCCCAGCATTGTGGAGAGCGGTACTGATTGCTGGTGGGTGTGAGTCACCATGCCCAAAGTCATGGCATTGTATGTGATTACTGGGATCCAACCAGGGACCTTGTGCTTGCTAGGCAGGCACTGGAACCACTGAGCTAAAATCTCCAGCCTTATACAGTAATCTTTAGGCAAAAATACACAACATTCTACATATTTCTTGTTATGATCTCAGTCACTGATGAGTCTCTGTACTGAACTCTTCCTTCTTTCTTGATGAGTGCTGTAAATCACTTTGGATCTAAATGAAAAACTTTCATTCTTTCTGACTTCTATTAAGGTGCACATAGCTGATCTACCTTGACCTTGGGTATCAGCTCCTCAGCACTCAATGCTGATATTCTTATATATATAACATCCTCAATCTGGACAATGCCTACTAAAGGTTTGGAGGTGAAACGTGTGCAGAGTTAGGGACTCTGGTAGTAATTTCAGATTAACTGAGTCTCTTTTTCAACCCAAATAGATAAACACCTGTTGGTAAAACTCAGTCAAGTTGATCAACTTTAGTCTTTACCATCCAGGTTTTATCTTATACCCAGTTTGCTTTCACTGTGCTGTGATGATGCCTTGGCAGATAATCTATTTCTCATTTCTTAGCCTTTTCCTTTCTCCATTTAGATGTCTTGAAGCTTTTAAACTCTATGTATACTCTGCAATCCAACGGATACGTGATAGTATCTCCATTCCTCTCTGCCAAAACATGGTCCACTGCCATTCTTTGGTCACCCCAGGATCTCCTAGAGTCTGTCTCTTCCAAAAGATGCAGCTGGGAATTGGGGCATACTTAGGATTCTCCTGAAAAATCTCACAGACTTTTTCATTTCCATGGTTTTATGCCTGGGGAGAATATTCACAAGCATGGCTGCATGCTGGCATTTGTAGTCTCTTGCTTTCATCTCTTAATCCCCTCCACACTTCTCCCTCAGTACAGGAAAGATTCTTCTCTCTTCTTATTGTGGCTTGAAATCAGATCATATATTACTTTTTTTTTTCTGTGAGAGGATTCATGATGCAAACCTCAGATCTATTAGCTTTTGCTCCTGATATGCAAAGGCAAGAGTTTAAGAGTCCTGAAACACTCTTTCTCTCTCATTGTCTTAGTCTAGCAAAGTGAAATTTCTTTGGCTTTCAGACTTTTCTAGTCAAAAACTTTGTGATAGAATTCTGAAACTCAAATGTAAAGAGAAAAGTGATTCTTTGTTATTCTGGATTATTATCTATCCTTTTTTACTGGGGCAATAAGTTTCAAAGTTAGGATCAATTTTTTTAAAATGTATATTTTCAGTTTTAATTGGCACATATAAATTGTATATATTTATGGATTACAATGTAACATATACACATAAAATATCTAATGATTAGATCAGGATAATTGGCATATCTATCACTTTAGACATTTATAATCTCCTATTGGGAGCAGTCAAAATATTCTCTACTAGCTAATATTAAGCTTCACTTAATTGCCAATCATAGTTATCCTATTTTGCTACAAAGCATTAGAAAATATTTCTAACATCCAATTTTACTTCTGCACACAGGAACCATCCTTTCTCCATTATGCCCTTTGCTATACCATTTCCAGGATCTGGTAACCAGTATTTTATTCTTTGCTTCTTATAATTAACTTTTAGTTTCCACATATGTGGCCGTTAATCATGATACATCAAATTGTTTGAATTAAAAAAGGCCCAGCAGATTAATAAGGCACACTATTAGATATATGCAAGAGGACCATGGAAACATGACTTTGGATAGTATATATGGTTTTTGTCCCATACATTTTTGCTGTTGGCCCTATGTTCTGTTTCCCGACTGTCATAAACTAAACTTTTTTTTTTTTTTTTTTTTTGCTATGTCCTTTTGCCATGATGTTTCTGACTTGGAGTAAGCTAACATTAACTGAAGTGCCCTGCAACCTTAATTCAAATTAATGTCTCCTCCTTAAAATTATTGGCATCAGATATTCTATCCTAGCATTAAGAAAGTTGATTAATAAAGGAAATTTTACCAGGAATAGGGCCACAGCTATAACTGTATTGATTATGTTATTCACAAGCCTTTAGAAATGGTTTGTGTGACAGTTTAGAAAGCCTTACAAATGAAGGCTAAAGAACCCCAACAACATAGTAAGCAAAGTTAGTTAGACAGTTTTTGTTAGAGTTCAATGACCAGAATTGTTATATAAATGGAGATAGTAAACACCAGATTCACAAACTTTCAGCTGGGAGTTTGGATTCTTTGAGGAATTGGACTAGAGGCCATGAATATCATACTCTGGTAAAATATTGCTCTAGATTTTGCCCATGTCCTGAAACTTTGTTGAGAAAACTTCAAGGCAACTTAACGCATGGGCCATGGTATGGTACTTCTGGCTGTTTTCATACAGAATGATAGGAGGATTGGGGACAAAAGCAAAGAAGAATATTTTGGCAAATTTAAATTGTAACTCAGGAGAAACCTCATGTAAAGTTAGGGCCAGCAGAGGTATGTCTACTAAAGAGATTAGTGACATTGAAAAGAAATCAAATATTGCATACAGGGGCAAGAAAAAAGACCTCTTGAAGGTATTTCAGGAATCAGCAAGACCTCACTCATTGAAATCTCTGTAGTCTCAAGGCATCTTTCCCCTAATGCTTGATTTTACCAGCATGAAAAATAAAAGAGTTGTGTCATGGATGGGCTGGAAATTTAGCTCGGTGGTTCCAGCTCTTGCCTATCAAGCACAAGGTCCCTAGTTTGATCCCCAGTAATCACATACACCAATGCTGGGTGTTGTGACTCACACCCACCAGCAATCAGTACCACATAGCACAGTGCCGGGCATGGTAGCTCATGCCCCTAATTCCAGCACTTGGGAGGCAGAGACAGAGGGTTGCTGAGTTCAAGGCTAGCCTGGGATACATAGTGAGTTTGGGAGTTCAGGGCCAGCCTGAACTACAAAGTGAGAACCTGTCTCAGAAAGAGAGAGAGAGAGGGAGAGAGAGAGAGAGACAGAGACAGAGACAGAGAGACACAGAGAGACACAGAGACAGACAGACAGAGACAGACAGAGACAGAGAGACAGAGAGATAGACAGAGAGCACCAAGGAGCCTGTAAGAAGGCAGTGTATGAAGTTCTGATAATGAAGTCAAAGATTTAGTGGAGATTTCATGGCGTTCAGGTGTTAGGCAATGGAACATCTGTGAGCAAGGGAGTGGGCATGGGGACTGCCACCGTCAGAGCCAGTTTTGGAGCCACCTAAGCCATTTGAAATGAACAGCTCATGGCCATGTGTCTTGGATGCCACATCTGGAGACTTAGGATATAACGTTTGCCTTGCTGGGTTTTGAGATTGTTGAGGTTCTATGTTTTTCAACTTCTCTATTCCTCCCTTTTGGAATAGGCACATTTGCCCTGAGCCATTGAAACTTGTGATTATGTAGTTTAAATTTTTTCCCAGGGTTTTGTAACTAGAAATTTGCTTTGAGTTTCAGAAAAGATTTTGACTTGGGCTTTCAAAATTGCTGAAGCTCTTGAGGGAAATAGTGCATGTCCACTTTTATGTAAGGTAGTTTCATGTTTGGCAGAAATATTTATTACTGTGTCTGCAAAGAGATGAAGTGTATTTTAAGGACACACATTATGGTGTCAATTTGATAAAAAGTGAGTTGTGATCATCAATCATGACATGTCAATTTGTCTGGATTAAAAATAAACTACAAAAATGGCCAAGAGAAGAGTAAAGTACACTTTGGATGTGTCATAGAAGTGTGATCTCTAGTATTATATGGTCCTTTGCCCCTTTGCTTTCTGGCACTGCTCTCTTAGTTGACTTCCTGGCTGGATCTCTGTTTTGCTATAAACTTCTTCCATAATGTTTACACATTGTAGCAAGCTGACCACAGGTCGAGTCCCCTGAATGCATGAACAAACTTAAACATTTCCTTCTTTACATTGTTGCATTGTGTCCAAATGATGTAAAGCTGTATAACACAACATATGAGGGGAACATGAGGTATATATTTGTGGCCAATTTATTTCAGCTAACATAATATCCAGTTCCATCTATGTTACTGAAAGTGGCAGAATCCCATTCCTTTTGTAGATGAACAATATTCCATTGTTTATCACTATTATATTTTCTGCACTCATTCATCTATGTATAGACATATAAGTTGATTCCATATCTTGACTATTGTGAGTAGTGCTGCAATAAAAATAGGATGCATGTGTCTTTTTGACATGTTGATTTTAATTCCTTTGGATATATATCTAGTAGAGATACTGCTCAACCATATAGTAATTCCATGACTAGTTTTCTTGAGAGCTCCCATACCATTTTCCATAATGCCTGTAGTAACTGACATTCCAAAACCAGTATATAGAAGTTCCCATGTAATGATAACTTTTTCAAGTTTTTCCCTTTTTTTTTTTTTTTTAGACAGGGTCTCACTTTGTAGTTCAGGCTGGCCCTGAGCTCACTAGGTAGCCCAGGTAAGCCGCCACAAACGCAGCAATCCTCCTGTCTCTGCCTCCTGAGTGCTGGGATTATAGGCGTGCGCCACCATGCCTGGCACTGTGGTATGTGGTATTGATTGCTGGTGGGCATGAGTCACCACGCCCAGCATTGTATGTGGTTACTGGGATCGAACTCAGGACCTTGTGCTTGCGAGGCAGGTGCCGGAACCACTGAGCTAAATCTCCAGTCCAAGTTTTTCTCTTTTTAATAGTAGTCATTTTTCTAACTCAGGAAAAGTAATATGCCATTGTTGCTTTGATTTGTTTTTCCCAAGATCACGTTTTAATTATATAATAATGTATTACAAGACAAAAGAAAATTACTGAGGGAAAAATGTAGAGCAAATATTTTAAAAATTCTCATGTTACACACGGAAATAAGAATCTACTGTGAACACACTTTGGGTATCATAGTTGGAGAAAGGAGGAGCCACATTGTACCTACTCAGAGAAAATCAAAACACAAGTAGTTGGAAGAAAAAAAGACATACATCCTGATTCCAAAATCAACCTGTCATAAGATACTTGTAGATCAAACAAAATGTAGGTATAGCAATTTATAAAATGAATATCCATCCCGGGCCAGGGTATTACCTCAGTGGTTCCGGCGCCTGCCTTGCAAGCGCAAGGTCCTGAGTTTGATCCCCGGAAACCACATACAGTGCTGGGCGTGGAGACTCACGCCCACCAGCAATCAATACCACATACCACAGTGCCAGGTGTGGTGGTTTACGCCTGTAATCCCAGCACTCGGGAGGCAGAGACAGGAGGATTGCTGAGTTCGCGGTGGCTTGCCTGGGCTACATAGTGAGCGCAGGGCCAGCCTGAACTACAAAGCGAGACCCTGTCTCAAAAAAAAAAAAAAAAAAAAAAAAAAAGAATATCCATCCCATAGGACTTCTCGTGGGTCTACAGCTCACACACAGAGCAGTAACCACCACTCCTGGTGAGTCTTACCTCCTCCAAAAAATGGAGGTACTAAAACTTTGTGGCAAATTAAATCCACACAAGAGAGATCTGGAATACAAGGTCCCTTGCCTCTTTTGTTTTCCTGAAAACAGAGGACACTCAAACATAGCAACAAATTTTGCTGGCATGCAGAAGGATAAGTGACCACAAAACTGGTCCCTCCCTAAAGTGCCATCAACATTTTTTTTCCCCTGTTGTGCAATTAACTGGAACCTCTAACAAAAACAGAGTAGGGGCTGGTAGTGATGTTGAGGATAGCTAATTAAACAACATGATCCCTCCTGCTCAGTGATCTGAGTGAGAGAGGGATTTGGACCATGGTCGCAGCTGTGTCTAGTGACCCAAACAGCCTCGGGTGGGAAGGACAAAGAGTGGGAAATTAGCACTCTCCTGCTCTGTGCCTAGCTGTGTGAAGTACACTTGGGTCAGAAAGCCAACACTCCCTTAGACTTTCACTACATAAGCAGCTTTAGGCCATGGAGGCAGGACAAGGTGGGGGGGCTGTGAGGGCAGCCAGTAGTATGAAAAAGAGAAAGCTGAGCAAAGCCAGGGACGGGCCAACTGTACATAGATCTGGGAGCAACCTTTCGATCTCCCTGAGGACACCACAGAATCAGAGGGCAATACAGAGACAGACAGAGTAAGGAGACAGAGGCTAGCCAAGCAGAAAGCTGTGGGTTAAAGACAGGCTGCACAGGCAAAGATCAGCCCCCTTTCCTAGCATCAATCCTACTGCAGACTTGGGGTTGCCCAGTTGAGATTTGGGATCTGACTTGAACATTACCACAATACTGTGGGTATCAGAGGAAATTTTTTTTTATCTTTCTCTCTTTGCTTATTCACTTGTTTCATTTTCCTTTGTGCATCAGTTTTTTTTTTTTTTTTGAGGGGAGTGAATTGTTTAGGTTTTGACTCTGCTTTGCCAATCCTGGTTCTGTCTTTCCTCAACTGTATTTTTTGATTTTTTTTGATATTTTCGTGTGAATGAACATTTTCATTAATCTTTTTTGTTTGCTATAATGTTATTGTTGCTTTTTAATCTGTTCTTTCTCTTCTATCCCCTTCTCCAGTTTCTCAAAGTTTGAGTGGTCATCTCCTGTTGTACACCCTTGCTTCTACTATATTTCTCCTCAGTTATTCCTTTGCTTTGTCTCCTAGCTCTGTTAAATACCCCTCCCCCACAGGATAAAGTCATTCTATCAAGAAAAAATTCACTGCAAGTTCCTTGTTGATGTTAGATGGTTATATAACTGTAGATCTTGGTCCTAAAGTTAAAGGAACCAAATCAGCAATAATGTTTGTCAGTTTCTAGGCTGTCTTTGATATTGTTATTTATAATTGTACTACTTTAGTTAGGGTGCAATACACATTGTAGTCAGTTGTTCACCCTTGTATACAGCACTGTGGTTGTCTGAGATCATAAACATCACCTAGTCCAATACCAAAGGACTGGGAAGAAAGCCAAATTGATAGCAACTTCACATCCTTAATAAAATAGAAGGTAAAATCTTAGGACAGACATGAAAACCAACAGCCAATTACACATAGAATACATCTCTGAGGTGCACATGTTTCCTGGGAAATCCTTGATACTAGTGATAAAGCTTTCTAACATAAGAAACATGCATGCAGAAACACAGAAAATAAAGAATTTAAAAATAGAAAATGGTAAGATGCCAAAGTGAAATGTAGACCCATACCTCCAGGAAATAGCCACAGGCTCATGAAACAGATGAAATCAGAAACCACCCATTGGAATTTTCTATTACAATAGCAGCAGAAGTAAATAAACATAAGAATGAAGCTACAGAGAAAATCAGAAAAGAAATAATCTCTCAAATAAAACAAATGACAATGAAGGACCTACTGAGTGAATTTAAAGTAGATGTACATACAATATGGAAGAATTTAGGAAAATAAAGGAAACCATTAATGCCCAATGCAAGAAAGAAATGAAATGCATGAAACAGATACAAAAATATCTGGGAAATTAAAACTTCAATTGAAAGTTTGCAAAATTTAATGAATGAAGGTGAAGACAGTATATCAGACCTAAAACACAGGAGTCTTGTTAGCTGTCATGAAAAGCAAGATCTCTTAAAAATAGCAAGGGACCATGATAAAACAATCAAACAGCTGCAAGATGATGCCAAGAGGAACTATATAAGATTGATCTGAGTCAATGAAAAGGCAGGAAATAATACAAAGGACATAAAAACCTATTCTCAGAAGTAATGGCAGAAAACTTCCTAAGCATGAAAAAAGAATTGGCCTTACAGATAAATGACGCATATAAAATTCCAATAAGCCATGCCCAAAGTAAAATTGCACCAAGGCATGTAATAATAATAATTCCAGAAATTCAGAGCAAGAACAGAATATTAAAAAAAAACTGTTAGAGAGAATGAACATCCTCTATTCTCAGCCACAGATCCTCCAACCCCTGCAATGATGTACAGTAGAAACCCAATAAAGGAATAATGTTTCTCAAGCATGCTACATGTTTTCTCCAGCCCCTTATCAACTCCTCAAGAATCTTCTCTCTCCAGGTACAATTTTCCCTCCTTGGTAGCCAGCAGTATGGATATTTAGGGAAAAGAAGAAAATTGATAGAGTTTTATTGAGCTAAAGAGAAGCTTGCCCAGAGAAAGGCCTGTGAGTCAAAATCAGCTTATGAAAATGGGAATGCAAGAACTTGGCACGGACACTCTTCAGCAGGCTAATGGGTATTACGTTGTCATCCAGCACATTTCCGTGAGAGGGAATCCCCAGCTGTGCAAATTCCTGGCCAGGGTCAGGTCCACCAGCTGGCTATAACCTTTCTTGCGATGGTCAGGTAGGGTGCAGCAATGGCACATGGTGTCAAACTGGTCTGTGATAGCCCAGGACATTGGGTTCCCCTTGTCATCATGGACACACACACTGGGGAAGCAGGAGATGAGGCTGGTGATGTACCGGAGACAGTGCTCATTGCTGCCTCTAGACCATGTCTGGTTGAGTAGATCAGCATCAGCGACACTCAGAGGTATAAGGTGTGGGAGAGAACTCATCAGGAAACTGATGTGTGGCAGAGATGAAACAGGAGGAAAATGAACAGCCTTGAAGGAAGTTAGCTTTATATCCAACTGTTTTGAATTGGCAACAGCTTTGGAAACTTCATGTAACTCATTCTGTAGCCTTTGTATTTGGAAAACTTGGTCCCAGAAAAAGCTGTTAGAGAAAAGGATCAAAATCATCAATAAAGAAAAGCCCATTAGATCACAGCAGACAATTCAACACAAACCCTTAAGTCAAAGAAAGCTTGAAATGAAGTATTTCAGATCCAAATAGAAAACAACCTCCAAACCACACTGAGGTACCCTACAAAAATATCTTTGGAACCAATGGGGAAATATGATACTTTCATTAGAAAGAACAATTGAAGAAATTCATGACCACCAAACCAGCTTTAAAATATTGATGGTAAAAAGGAAAAACTGAAACAAAGTTTATGTATATGGGGGAGGAGTTGTAGGAAGGGAAGGGGAATGGGAAAAAATAAGAATCAAGGTATATTCAGGTACAAATTCTGAATGATGAGTTAGTAATGTATTCCATAGTGAATAACTAAAATGCAGCAATAAATTAAATACATTTTAAAAGAAGACACAACAGAGACCATAATCACAAGGACAATAATACAAAGAAGCTAACAAAGGGAAAATATTACAAGAATAAGCCAGTATATATCAGTAATAACCATCAGTGTAAATGGGCCCAAATCATCAATCAAAAATAATAAACTGCCAGGCATGGTGGCTCACACCGGTAATCCCAGCACTTGTGATGCAGAGGCGGGAGGATCGCTGAGTTCAAGGATTACTTGGGCTGCATAGTGAGTTCAGAGCCAACCTGAACTACAAAGTGAGACCCTGTCTCAAAAATAAAAAATAATAGACTTCCAAAATGGACCAAATAATAGTATCCAAAAATTTGCTACATAAGGAAATGCATTTAGGTGGAAAAGAAATTCATAAAAAGTCAAAGGAGGCAAAACAGTACTTCATGTGAGAGAAACCTGGTAAAAAACAAGGGTAGCTAATCTATTTGTAGACATAGTGAACTTTAGGTCCAGACTGATGAAAAGAGACAAAAAATGTCACTATATACATGTTAAAGAAAAACTCCAAGAAGAGATAATAATTATAAATATATATTCACCAAATACCAGTACACCTGACTTTATAAAACAAATTCTAACAGACATAAAAAATAAAATAAGCACTAGATCAAGTATAATGAGGACTTGAAAACCCTACTGGCACAAGTAGACTGATCAATTAGACAAAAATCAATAAGAAATTATCAGAACTGAGCCAAACTAGTGAACAAATGGACTTAGTAGATGTGTACTCTGTATTCCACCTTACCACACACACACACACACACACACACACACACACACTCACATGACCACATACTCACGTGACATGCTTAAGTAAATGCAAAGGAATGGAAATTATTCCACACATATTATCAGACCATACTACAATGAAATTACAAAACAATGGTAAAAAACACACAAACACAGGGAAATTAAATAATACCTTCTGAACAAGAAATGGGGTCACAGGTGAAAGTTAAAAAGAAATTGGAGTTTTTATAGTTAAATGGTAATGCTAATAAAAATATACCACAACTTATGAGAGTCAATGAAAACAACCATAAGAGGAAAATCTTTATCAATGAACTGTCACATCAGGAAAACAGCAAGCTCAAATACATAATCTAATGTTAAATCTAGAACTTCTAGAAAAAGGAGTTAAGCCAAAAGCTTATACAAGGGAAGAAATTATAAATATTAGAGTAGAAATCAGTGCAGTATAGGCTAAGATAATAATACTAAGAATCAATGAATTAAAGAGTTGGTTCTTTGCAAGATTAAGTAAAGTTGACATACTCTTAGCCAAACCTATCATGAAAAAAGGGAAAGACTCAAATGCATGAAATTAGGAATGAAAAGGGTAAAATCACAGTGTATCCTGTGGAAATCCAGAATAACTTCAACACCTATTTTGAGAAACTCCATTCTAATAAGATGGAAAACACAGCTCCCTAGAAACATGGTAATTACCAAAGCTGAATCAAGAAGATATAAAAATTCTATATAACCCAATAAGAATCAATGGAGGGGCCGGAGGGTTAGCTCAGTGGTTCCAGCGCCTGCCTTGCAAGCGCAAGGTCCTGAGTTCAATCCCGGCAACCACATAGAATGCTGGGCGTGGAGACACGCCCACCAACAATCAACACTGCATACCACAGTGCCGGGCGTGGTGGCTCACACCTGTAATCCCAGCACTCTGGAGGCAGAGACAGGAGGATTGCTGAGTTCACGGTGGCTTGCCTGGGCACCATAGTGAGCTCAG
>PVIC010043141.1:0-15536 GCA_004025085.1 Thryonomys swinderianus | reverse complement strand
AGGAAGGAAGGAAGGAAGGAAGGAAGGAAGGAAGGAAGGAAGGAAGGAAGGAAGGAAGGAAATGAAGTCTAGTTGGAGGAGGACTAGGTTGCTGGAGACCTGGCCTGGGAGGGTGTATCATCCTCTCACCTCCCTCAGTCTCTCTGTTTTTGTTTTTGTTTTTTGCTTTTGAGACAGGGTCTCACTTTGTAGTTCAGGCTGGCCCTGAGCTCACTATGGTGCCCAGGCAAGCCGCCTCGAACTCAGCAATCCTCCTGTCTCTGCCTCCTGAGTGAGTCTCTCTCTGTTTTGTAGCCATGCCTTGAGCAAACTCCTTCTGCCAGGCCCCTCTGTCACACTGCCCTGTCAGGAGCCAGGCAACTGTGGACTGAAACTTGTACAAACTGAACCTAACTGAACCCTTCATGCTTTAAGTGGTGGGTGTCCAGTATTGCATCTCAGTAATAAAACTGAGACATGGGACACTACTTTCAAGAGGAATTAATGTACTTCTTCCAGAACCAAATTAGTACTCATGAGAGCAGGCTACCCCATGTAAATGGTCCCCCTCTGTATGTGACTGTGAACAGATAGGACCACCTGAACATAAACTTCTAGCCTTCAAAGTGGTCAGCCAGCAAACCTTTATTTTAATAAAATAATTGGTCTCAAGTATTTTATTACAGCAACAAAAAAACAGACTGAAAGGAAAGTAGACAAACTAATTTAAAAATTAAAATAAAGAACATCCAGGGTTAATATTCTACCAGATATTAATAAGAAAATAATAAACCTAGTAGGAAATAGAGGTAAATGTTATAAAGATATAGTTCTCAGAATAAAAATGCAATTAGTTCTTAAAACATAAGATCTTCTATTTTTATAATAAATAGCACTGTATTAATATCCCATTGTGACCTAAGAACTGGGCATAGATTAAAAGTATGAGGAACATATTGTTTTAGTAAGAGAATGTGAACACAAATAGTTTCATATATTTATCATCGATGAGACTAAATTGACATGAACATGATAAAGAGCAATGTGGCAACAACTGTTGGAATTTAAGATTCTTCGACCTAGCAATTTCACTTCTAGAATTGTGTTCTGTTTCTGAACATATGCAAAAAAGCACTGTATAGAGGCCAAATTGATTCTAACAGCAAATGATTGTTAAATGTCTAGCTCTAAGAGACCAATTAGAACAACTGATGAATTCATATGCTGTAATGGCTTGCAGCTATTTTAAAAATGAGATCAATTATATATACAAACATAGAAATGTATTCCAGATATATAATCTGGAAAACAAAATGCAGGAGTATATACAGAATGTTAGCATTTTGTTTGTTTGTTTGTTTTGTAGTACTGGAGATCAAACTTGAGCCCTTGTGCTTCCAAGATAGGCACAGTACCACTTGAGCTAAATCCCCAGACCCTAGAATGTTAGCATTTTTTAAAAGAATGTATCTAGGACTGAAGGTGTAGTTCAATAGTAGAACATGTATGTAGTAACTATACGGCCCTAAACAATTCCCAGGACAAAAAAAAAAAGGAAATAAAAAAGAATATACGTATATTGGGCCGGAGGGTTAGCTCAGTGGTTCCGGCGCCTGCCTCGCAAGTGCAAGGTCCTGAGTTCAATCCCCGGTAACCACATATAATGCTGGGCATGGAGACACGCCCACCAACAATCAACGCCGCATACCATAATGCGGGACGTGGTGGCTCATGCCTGTAATCCCAGCACTCGGGAGGCAGAGACAGGAGGATTGCTGAGTTCGTGGCGGCTTGCCTGGGCACCATAGTGAGCTCAGGGCTAGCCTGAACTACAAAGCGAGACCCTGTCTCAAAAAACAAAAAACAAAAAAAAAAAGAATATATGTATATAAATATATAATTTAATAATGAAGGTGATAAATATAAAAAAAATCTATATTAGTGGCCACCCAAGAAGTAGAACCTGCCTCTCTACTTTTAGAAAAAAACTCACCTTTCATTATATCCACCATTGTGTACCTTTAAAAATTTGTTCCTATTTTGAGAAAAACTTAGGTTTCAGAACAAAACACTTTTGAATATATTGATCACTATTGAACGTATTGTGTTGAAAGAAGTCCGTAATATGCTAGGAGGTGAATCACCAAATAAGTATTAAGGGAACATCTTATTCTTTAACATGCCTGGACACTCACACCCTCCTCTCTATGAATCTATATAGATATGCTTGTGTGCACGCAGATGATAGAAAAGTATATATTGCAAAAGGTTCATTGTAAGTGGCTACTGTATCTCTGAGTGGTTGGAATATTGAGAGTGCTTTCTATATGAAGAGCAGCCATGGCCTAAGACTCACATTAAAGAGAGCATTAGCAATGCTGGGCGTGGTGGCTCATGCCTGTAATCCCAGCATTTGGAAGGCAGAGGCAGGAGAATTGCTGAGTTCAAGGCTTGTCTGGGATACATAGTGAGTTCAGGGCCAGCCTGAACTACAAAGCAAGACTGTCTGAAGAGAGAGAGAGAGAGAGAGAAAAGGAAGGAGGGAGGGAGGGAGGGAGGGGCCTCTCCTCGGCTAAGCGAGTGCTCTGCACTGAACCACAGCCACAGCACCTACAAGCGGGAGCTCAGTTCCTAACTGCCCCACTCAGGGGAACGTCTTCGTGTCCGGACTTCATCTTTCCTGTGGCTTCTCGGCAACTTTCTGTGAAAGGACCATACTGAAAGCTATACAAAATCCCCGTCTATTTTTAAAAAATATTTCTATTGATAAATTATTAATTGTAATTTTATGAGCTTTATATTAATGAATGCTTAATAGGAAAAATATTTTAAAATATTGAACTTTTCATATTTAGAGTGTTTATAAAAAAGCTTCGAATTTTTCAACATCAACTGTTTTGGTTTACAAAGTCTAAACTATAAGGGAAATAAATTCCTATATGAAAATACCAATGAAATTCAAACAAAAATACCAATAAGACATATTAATTCTGCCTTTTGTGGGATGTATTTGGCATCTCTGTGGTCTTGCTGTTTTTTCAGCAGCTTCTTACTATATTATACAATGTACATTTAGCCAGAAATAAGATATCAATAAAATAAAATATCAAATATATAATGTGTGCTTAGAATAGGCATCAATATTTTCGTATCAGCTGTGTACTTGCTTACAAAATCTAAAAGGTAAATCAGAAATAAATACAATGTAAATACAGGCAAGAGTCTACCACAGAAATAATCTTTGCTTCAATTGTTACACCCAAGGTAATCTGCACACATGAAATGCATGAATATTGCTTATACTGATAGCATGTATGATTTGGTTGCCTGTCCTTTTTGTAGGAAACAGCTGACATCATTTTGGTTTTCCTGTTATTGTGGTCTTTGTGATGTTACATCTGTCTGTTCACCTGCCAACTCACCAGTGTGCTCCACAATTTTTTGTGTAGTTCCCTGGGCAGAAACATGTTGCTCTTCCTCTGCTGTAAATGATCTCTTGTGAGTTCCAGCCCCAATCCTCTAAGAAAATTTCTCCATGATATTTTCCATTTGCTATTTTCTTTTAAACTATCAAACTATCCATGTCACATACCTTTAGGTTAACCGAACCTGGGGTCTGAACCCTACCTACATTGGGGTGCCAATTGTAGCTGATTCCCCCAGCAGCTAGCCTTGTTCTGGGCCCCAGGCCCTCTACTTTTTTCTCCCTGGAACTGGGATGAATGACAGGGACACAGAGTCAATTTAACATGGAGGCAGCTAGGCAGCTAGGTGGGGTCTTGCTTCTTAGTAGGCAGAGAAGCCCCAGTGTCTGGCTCATCTTGCCTCTATTCACCCAGACACAGCACAAGCAATCACTGTAACAAGATTCATCTGCTTTCCAATAGCCATCAGTACATACTCCGGTAAGCAATTTCACCTCACCTATCTTAAGTTTTCCCAGAACCTGCAATATGCAACCAAGTGCAGCCTTTCTCCCTTGTGCTCATAGAGGAGGCCAATTAGTCCTCAATTCTCTTCTGATCTCCTTATGATAGAGTAAAACACAACCATCAGCCAACACTTTGTTTTGAGTGATATCATATTTGCTGTTTAACTCACCGACAGTATCTACTGCACCTTTGGTTTTATTGTAAATTGTTACTATCTCAGGCTTTGGTTTCATTGAGGTTTTTCTGTCAATGTTTACATCATGGTACAATATTGACCTCAGTCTGTTTTCCTTTGTCATGTGTGAGGCCAATGTTGTATCTTTCTGAAGTCCAAAGATTGGACAGTTCTTTGTTTTGAAATTCAATGTCACATTCCAATTAGTTTGGAAGATGAGCACAACAAGCCTGTTCACAACATTATTGTTTCATTACTGTACAAATAAAGACCTGGTGGCTGAGTTCCAGAATAAATTTCTAAATTGAAAGTATATGTATTCACATCTGTCATGGCATCTATTTTTATACCTTATTTTGAAGGCTTTTTTGCCATATGCTGCCTAAAATGACAGTAATCTAAAGCCACTATACTGAGTTGGGCTACTTCCATAAGAAAAAATCGAAAGAAAACTTTTTAAAAACAAATACTAAAAGGGCAGGAGATTTAGCTCAGTGGTTCTGGTGCCTGCCTACCAAGTGCAAGGTCCCTGGATCAATCCCTGGCAACCACATACAACAGTACTGGGTGTGGGACTCACACTCACCAGCAATCAGTACCACATGCCACAATGCCAGATGTGGTGGCTCCCACCTGTAATCCCAGCACTCAGGAGCCAGAGGCAGGGGGATTGCTGAGTTCAGGGCTTGTCTGGGCTACATAGTGAGTTCAGGGCCAGCCTGAACTATAAAGCGAGACCCTGTCTAAAAACGAAACAAAACAAAAACAAATACTAAAGGCAAGAATTCAACATTGAGCATTTCACGAATAAGACTCATATGTGTTTGCACCAGTTCTCCTGTACACACATTGTCTTTTGTCTGCCAATGAACATACAGATGGGTTCCTGTCTTCCCCAGGCACAGCTCTACTGTGAGTTTCACTAGATTCCATTATGGCAAGTTAGGCATTTGCACAACAAAAGAAAATTCTAGGTATATTTTACCCTCCTTGATGCTCAGAGATACATGCACAATACACAGTACGTCATGTGAGTACTCTCAAGTTAAGACTTTTGCACAGGTGTACACATCTTGCCATTTGTAATACCAAATGAGTGAACACAAAGATTGTTTCCTGTATCCCCCAGCTACAACTACTGAGACCCACAGCCAAATACCATTATGCTAAAATACAGAATTTCATTAGAAAAGTATGGGATGGGTTATGGTAATCCACAATAATTCCCCAAGGGTTTTTCACCTTCTAGTTCTTCCATGATAGCCATGGCACAAAGCAGGTAGGAATTCAGAAGATCTAGGTTTGAGTACTAGTTTTAGCAGTTTGGATAACCTGGATAACTGTATTTTAGTTCTCTATTTCTTCATCTGAAAATGGAAATGTTTATAACCACCCTAGGATTTCCTTAAGGATTTAGCCAGGTGATATATCCAAGAGTGTTTAATAAGCATTCACAAATCTACAATAGCATTGTCTACAATAGAAATCTACAATACTGGGCTGGAGGGTTAGCTCAGTGGTTCCGGCACCTGCCTCGAAAGTGCAAGGACCTGAGTTCCATCCCCAGTAACCACATATAATGCTGGGCGTGGAGACACGCCCACCAACAATCAACACCACATACCACAATGCCGGATGTGGTGGCTCACGCCTGTAATCCCAGCACTCGGGAGGGAGAGACAGGAGGATTGCTGAGTTCACGGCGGCTTGCCTGGGCACCATAGTGAGCTCAGGGCTAGCCTGAACTACAAAGTGAGACCCTGTCTCAAAAAGCAAAAAAAAGAAATCTATAATACTAATCTAAGATAGCATGGTCCTCAGCTTTACTGTGTCTGCATTTTGAAGGAAGTGAGTTCAAATCTCCCCTCTTTGAAGTCCATTTTTCCTCCAGAATAGATTACCTGCACTCCCAGTGACAATGAATTAGTCGTGAAGAGAGGACACATGGTGGGGATATGAAAAATACTTGCAGTTCATGTCATAAACTTACATTATCACTCACAAAGGGCCCAAGTGATTGAAAGGGAAGCAGGTACTTCAGTTGTCTCATGATGCTTTCCAACCCTTGCAGGCACAGGGGAGCATCTATCCAATCACATTTCCTGAATCTTCTAAAAGGAGCAAGCAGCCTCTGCTCTCAGGAATTAACATAAGGTCAGAATGTGGGTCTTTACAATTGCAGCATCTGCTGAGGAAATGAGAGGAAGATCACTTAGGGAGAAGCAAGTGATTTTTGGGAAAAAGAAATAGGCCCTTATATAAGATGGAAGGCAGGATCATTTGATGGTAGTGTCTGTTTATGCAATCTCTTATCTCAGTACTGACTTTCTTTCAGAAATAAAAGCCAGGGGCCACCCGGTAACCACATATAATGCTGGGCGTGGAGACACGCCCACCAACAATCAACACCGCATACCACAATGCCGGACGTGGTGGCTCACGCCTGTAATCCCAGCACTCGGGAGGCAGAGACAAGAGGATTGCTGAGTTTGCGGCGGCTTGCCTGGGCACCATAGTGAGCTCAGGGCCAGCCTGAACTACAAAGCGAGACCCTGTCTCAAAAAAAAAAAAAGCAAAAAAAAAGAAATAAAAGCCAATCTTCCCGGTTCTGAAAGTCCTACAGAGAGGACCTAAGACAGTTGATTTGGTTTTTATCCAACTCAGTTCACAACCAGAATAGTGAAATGAATCAAGTATGTAAAATGAGGTGCCACTGTACTGTACAATATCTATTCAGTGGCTGAGTATTCTCTCTTAATTTCAGAAAGAATTAAAATTAACTGCAATAAACTGAATTAAACCTATGTATATGTTTGTACTTTTTTTTCCAGTACCAGGGATCAAACTCAGGACCTTGCAAGGCAGGTTAAAGCACCACTGAGCTACATCCTCAGCCCCCAGTATTTGCACTTTGAGGCTTAGAAACAAGTCATGTAAACTTCTGTTCAAGGGAATTTCAGCAGATTAATTTTGTGATTCTGATTTTAAATGGATAATTGAGCAATAAGTGTAAACAGATTTTAAGTTTAAATCCTTTGGGGATTGTAAACATTATTAAAACATTTCAAAAAATCTTTAGATAATCACCAGTTGTGTATGTTTGATTCCTTTGTCTTAGAAAATGCACTTTTTAATGTATGCTGCATTTCTTCTCACATAGCCCTTTTCACCTATATCTTTTACTGCAACTTGGAAGACTACAAGATTGTCCAATAGCAATTTCACTCTTAGTTTCCTTTTAGTTACTGTCCACCATTAAGAATCATTTTATTTTAAATGCTTCATCTTATTTCCCACCACCTTTTAAAAGACTGAACATGTATCAATCATACATGTTGATGTCATTCAATGTGATGTTTCAACATATGCACACAGTAGGCACAAATCAAACCCACCCTCTTTTATTGACCTTCCAGTCCCCAACTTCCCAATCTGTATGCTTTATTCCAAGCTTTTTTTTTTTTCTTGTCCTGCTGGTTTGGGCTTATTTCAGTTGATATAATGTCTTTCACGTTCATTCATTTTGCTGCAAATGATGGGGTTTTATTTTTCTGTATGTCTAAATTGTAAGTCTTAATGAGAAAATATTTGCCAGACAACTGATCATTTATTATCATTTATTCTTACCTTGTTCCATCCTCTTAAAAGTGATTCATTTCTAAGCAACCAGGACATGGCAGGGGTATTACAATCCCCAAGTTAAAACTGTACTACAAAGCCACTGTGATAAAAACTGCATGGTACTGGCAAAATGACAGACCTGAGGACCAGTGGAATAGACTAGAAGCTCTAGAAACAACTCCAGAATCGCTAAGCCACCTTATCTTTGACAAAGGAGCCAAACATCCTCAATCAAGGAAAGACAGCTGCTTTAACAAATGGTGCTGGAAAAACTGGGCTTTAACATGCCAAAAACTAAAGCTAGAACCATCTCTTTCACTGTGTACTAAACTAAAATCACAGTGGATAAGAGACTTAAACATTAAAACAGAAACAATAAACCTGCTGCAAAACAGGTTAGGTAAAACTGAGACATTGGCCTAGGGAAAGACTATGAACAAAACCTCTATAGCGTGAGAATTAGCAGAAAGAATCAACAAATGGGATCTCTCTACTAAAAACTTCTGCACAGCAAAAGAAAACCACTGGCATCACTAAAAGACAACCAACATGGGAAAAAATCTTTACTAGCTGTTTGTTAGACAAAGGCCTACTATCTAGGATATATAAAGAACTTAAACAAATCTGTCCCCCCAAGTTTAAAGACCCAGTTCAGAAATGGGTATCTGAAATAGACACTTCTCCAAGGCAGAAGTAAAAGCAGCCAAGAAGCATATGAAGACACGTTCAACATCAATGGTCATTTAAGAGATGCAGATGAAAACAACTCTGAGATTTCATCTCACTCCACAAAGAATGGCTGCTATTGTGAAATCAACCAGCAATAAATGCTGGCAAGGCTGCAGGGAAAAAGGAACCCTTCTCCTCTGTTGGTGGGATTGTAAACTTGTGCAACCATTGTGGAGATTGGTGTGGAGATTCCTCAGAAAACTAGGATTAGAGGCCCCATTTGACCCTGCTACTCCCCTGGTAGGAATATACTTGAAGGATTTAAAAGAATCGTATTGTTGGGCCGGAGATTTAGCTCAGTGGTTCTGGCATCTGCCTCATAAGCACAAGGTCCTGAGTTCTATCCCCGGTAACCACATACAGTGCTGGCTGTGGTGACTCACGCCCAGCAGCAATCAATACCACATACCACAGTGCTGGGTGTGGTGGCTCATGCCTGTAATCCCAGCACTCAGGAGGCAGAGACAGGAGGGTTGCTGAGTTCGAGGCTCACCTGGGCTACATAGTGAGCTCAGGGCCAGCCTGAGCTACAAAGAAAAAAAAAAAGAATCATACTGTAAAGACAGATGTATACCCATGTTCATACCAATTCAGTTCATGATAGCCCAATCTTGGAAACAACCTAAATGCCCATCAACTGGAGACTGGATAAAGAAGATGTGGTGTTTTTAAAAATAAAATGGAGTATTACTCTGCCATAAAGAATGATAAGTTTCATTCATTTATATGCAAATTAGAAACAGCTTGAGGACAGACTAATAAGTGAAATAAATAGAGAATTGTAAATGTAAATAAATTCTAGGATGTATGATAGATTTTGTGAAATAGGAAATATTCAAAGGAAATGTGGTAGGGGAAAGTAATTAGGGGAAAGAATAAATAGGATTTGTAAAGAAAAATAAGTAACATGTATATAGGGGGTGGGGGTTGTGAGTGGGTAGGGATGTGGGTAAAAATGAGAATTAACTTGTGTCATATACTAGTACAAATTTCCCAATGTTGTGCATGACTGTGAGCTGTATATAAAATGTACCAATAAAGAATGCAATTTTAAAAATTTTTAAAAGTGATTCATAAGGAAACAGATTTACAGACAACTTTAAAATTAAGGAATATATTTTAGTCTAATTTTAGTAAATCAAGCATTGAAAAACATATCGTGCTAAATGTTTTTCAGCAACAGAAGAATGAAAACTGTAAACCTGCAAGATATAAAATTAGCTTTTACGTTTTGTGTGTAATTTTATGTACCCACTTTGGTGTAAGATTTTCCTGCCCTTAAACACAAGTCTGAGAGCCAGAGGGAAGCCCCCATTTCCTAACTGTAATATTAGTATACACATAAATCCTAAGAGGGCTTGAATTTTCTTCAAGTATCAAAACCATATTCAGAATCAACTTCAACCAAATATTGTCAAATCCAGATGCATTACCTTTGGAACTGGGTACTTCTCTTGCAGTTTAGAAACCGGTGCTCAAAAAATCAGTTTGAGTGGGGGAAAAAAAAAGAAAAAGAAAATATGGAGAGAAATGAGGCTCTAACATTTATTTTTAAAAATCTAGCCTCCCAACTTGCTCTATTACCTTAGAAAAAAATTTAGAAGAATTTCAAAGATGTGAACTAAGTGGATATGGAAAGCATATATGAGAGCCCTGCTTACCCAGAAACAATGCTATCCAGGGAAGACTGATCAAGGTGAAGGCAGGCACTGGGATTTCCTTCCACATTCTGGCCAGCAAAATATAATATTCAAATTTATAAACATTGCCTCTAATAAATTCCTTTAGTTGACACCAGAGTATTTAGTTCTCTCTACACTCACCTGACTCAATTATTTATTAAGTTTAACAAGAGAAACCATAGTAAAAATCATTTAACATTTATTGAAACTAGTTAACGCTGCCCTGGAAGTTATTTTAAACTCTCTATAAACAGACTTTTAACTCATTCTGTGCTCATATTGTATGTGATGGATGTTAGCACTCTCATCATTTAATCTAGGAGAAAACTGAGGAGCCAAGAAGCTACATAACACATCCAGCATCACACAGTAAGGAACCAGCCAAGCTGAGACATCAACCTGGGGTCCTACCCTGCATCCCTCCCTCCCTGAACTAGCTCACCATATTATAATAGCGTCATCCCCGTTTGCTACACAGAGCCTCTATGGCTTGACAACTCTCCCAAATTGGTCCTCCCAGTGTAGAATGTACCCCCCCCCACTCCAGTTTAGGAGATCTTTTGGTGAAGAACCACAGCTGTAATTGCAGTGTCAATATTGAAAGGCCCAGAGAGAAGCCAAGTCTTCCATCTAGTGGTGCGAGAATGGCTTCTGTAGACTGAATGTTCAGCTTCCTTGTGCAACTCCAAGGAGGAGCAAGAAGTTAATAAGGATTTCAGGATGTTTCGGAGTCATCTGCTAGGCTTGTCTTTCTTTGATAGAGTACACAATTACCTCAGAGCACTTGGGCTAGGCAGAAATGATGTCAAGGAACAGACTCCTATACTTGATAATTTGTTATTCTGAAATATTTTAACTGGAGAGCTGCTAAGCAGCAAGGAATCACGAAGAACAATTTGTTCTTATGTGAGCTTAGAACTGGTAACAATCATGTGTTTTCATGATCGTGAGCTGATCTATGTTTTTATTGTCTGGTTAACCTCATGATGTACCCAGGAGGATTCTGCTATGATTTGCAAGAATTTCATTCTGATGGATAGAATGCAGTAAGGGTAGATGACACTGTCAGAGGGGGGACAACAGAAATGGCAAGTTGCTTTGTGGTTGTTAATATTTCCTTATGTAATTTCTTAAACCCCAACTAGCGTATTTATTAAAAAGGATAAAGATCCAACTCAACAGATTAGCTCAGGTTCTATAAACGAGACTGCAAAGCCTTGCACTGGACACTGCTAGTTTGATACCACACATGTGAAGAAAGCACAGCAATGAAACCTGCTGCTTTTCCTTCTAAGGAGTTTGGTGCCAGCAGTTTCCAGGGGCCTTCACCTGGGGTCAAAGACAACAGGGCAGGCTTGGACATGATCCCTAAGATGACAGTGTTTGCTCTGCTTGCATCCTCCCCACGACAGCAGAAACAGAGCCTCCTTTTTGCTACTGTGGGAGGAAAGGGATGGCTTTCCGAAGGTGGGCTGAAATGAACTGACACTAGACAGGTTAAATAAGAGGAAAGCTATACACACTCATTAACTCCTCTGGAAATCAATTAATCATAGCCTGGGAATCATCTACAAAGTGTGAGACCTGCCAGGAGGTCAGATGTCTGTGGCTGTCAAAGCTTAATTCACTTCCTGAGCTACAGAGAGAAGTGGAGGCCCAGATAGGGAGGAATTGAGGTACCCAAGGAGTAAGGGGAGAAGGCAGACTTCATGCTTATGATATGGATCATGTCTCTGGAGAAAAAGATGCGAAGCCTGATTATAAGCTGAGGCTGTATGTCAGTGGCAGAGAGCCTGCCTAACATAAATGAACCCTGGGTTCAGTCTCCACTATGACCAAACAAATCCCAAACATACAAATCCCAAATCTGTGTAGAGCATGGAAACTTTTATTCTCCAGTGGTTCAACTTTCCTGGTTAAAGAAATTTTTTTTTTTTTTTTTTTTTTTTTTGCTTTTGAGACAGGGTCTTGCTTCGTAGTTCAGGCTGGCCCTGAGCTCACTATGGTGCCCAGGCAAGCTGCTGCAAACTCAGCAATCCTCCTGTCTCTGCCTCCCGAGTGCTGGGATTACAGGCGTGAGCCACCACGACCGGCATTGTGGTATGTGGTGTTGATTGTTGGTGGGCATGAGTCTCCACGCCCAGCATTGTATGTGGTTACCGGGGATTGAACTCAGGACCTTGCACTTGCAAGGCAGGCGCTGGAACCACTGAGCTAACCCTCCAGCCCCTGGTTAAAGAAATTTTATAACAATTACAGATCTTCTGGGAAAGGAGATTGAGAGGAATCCTGTCCCTACCTGTTGGAGAGAAGAATTAAGAATGGTGGTGGTGACATTGAAAAGGAAGCTTGACTTTACTCTTTTAGCTTCATGTTACCATACTTGGTGTTTGGGGGTATAATCAAATCTATGTCTTTTCTCTTTACTCCAATAGCACATCAAGTTTATCTCCAGCATACTCTGTAAATTACCTTTTTATGTTTAACGTCACCAACTCCAAGCTTCAGGAAACCCTTCCTTTCACTTTGTGGCACGGTGTCTAACACATCTCAGGTCCATTTGCTCCAAACCCAATAGCTGTTCCTTGAATGTTCATTGTGCACCAGGTACTGGGAATATGATGGTTACTAAAATAAAGTTCTCATTCTCAGGGAGCTTCAGTCTAATGGATTGGGCTAAACTAAAGCATCAGAACTCAACAGAAAATCTGGTACCAGCCCTCCGGTCATTGACCTGAACCCTTTATATGATATTATTTATCTCATCTGGTCTTGAATTTTCTTTGCATTTTAGATCTTTTGTATTGAGGCCGGGAACTTCTACTGATTATATTTCTGGCTTCTTAGAGAAATCTGCATTAGCAGGAACATGGGAGAAGCCCCAGCAGGACAGGCCCTTTCCTACCTTTCTCATCATTCCAGATTTACTGAGGGCAAACCCTGTTGCCAGTAAACCCCGTGTTTGGTACCTGTGAAGTGGGAGATTATCACACAGGCTATGAATCAGTTTCAGCCCTCCCCCACCTTACCACTGAGGGCTATTCTATGAGGACTATCAACTTTACACAGCCCACATTCATTTCTCATAGTTCAGGAAGCCAGGTAGTCCAAGATCAAGGTGCAGACAGGTGAGGTATTGGAGAAGACTCCCTTCCTCCTTCATAGATGGAAACTCCTCACTGTCCTGTCAGGGTAGAAAGGATGACAGCACCCTCCTCAGCCTCTTTCATGAAAGCACTAATCCCATTCATGAGGATTCCATTCTTGTAACTTAACGGCTTCCAAAGGCTCTACCTCCTTGTGTCCTCACATAAGAGTTAGGATTTCAACATACAAATTTTGGCAAGGGGAACATATCCCATGTGTAGCTCTCCCATTCTCTTGTTTCTCTGCCTTTCCCAGAGGCTGATATTCAGAGTTCCAAATGTCTGAGGGATAGCCTTCAGTCTTTCCTATGTTGTGCACAGAAATCCAGACTCCAGAACTAGTTTTATCTATTGTGAAAAACACAAAACAGTTTTTTACTGTCTCCTGTGCCCTGTCACGGTTCTTTATGGAATTCCTTGCTGCTCATTCTCCAGTCTGATGCACCCAGACCCTGGGCACTGGAGCACCATCCGTCACCCCGAGCTGGTGCCCTTGTACCAAGTCACCTGAGACCATAGCTTGCAGCTCATGGTTTTACACGTCTTATCGGATCTTCAGCGTCCAAGGTGAAAGTCAATGTTCTTGCTATCTAAGAGCACAGGCCCTACCTGTTTTTGTCCTATGACTGATAATCTTTTGGAGGTACTCTATCTCCTCTTCTGGTCATTCCAAACAATGACTTTTCACACTATAGTTTTAACTTCTGATTCCCCAACTCCTTCAGCCAACTGATCATCCTGAAACCAGCACTAAGGTGGACAAGGCAAGCTCTGATCTGGAGAAAACCTCTACGGAATTTTAAAAAGGATTTAGTAAAAACCATTCACAGTTCCTCTAATGTACCTTTTCAGGCTATTTAATTTTCAGACATTGAGTCTACATCTATCTCCATTTCTACCTTCCCCAGTATGGACATAATGTGGAATCATTATATTGAACTATCAAATATAAATTTTGAAAAGCTCTTTGATAATGTAAAATAGCTTAACAATCACCAATCTGTCTTACATTGCTTCATATAAGAAATAAGTTAAAAAAGATTTTTTTCATAGTGGAGATTGAACCCAAGACCTTCACAATGAGCTACATCTTGTGACTCCTGTGATCTTTCCTTTTTTGAGACAGGGCTAAGTCATTAGGTTACCCAGGCTGGGCTTAAACTTGGAATCCTCCTGCTTCAGCCTCCCATAGTGCTGAGATTTCAGGCATCCACCTCTTTACTAGGATATGTATTTTTTAAAAGTATATGCAGGATATGGAGAGATGATCCCTCACTTTTTTTTTTCCCTCTGATCACTGCAGTTTAAGTGCTGGAGACTTATTTATCTGTGCAGAACTCTGCATTATGAATCTCTAGACTGGAAACACCTTGACTTTACAAGTGGGGATGCAGGGCCAGAGGCTCTCAAAGAAAAAGCAGAGAATGAAAGTCATTGTGATTTTGCTCCAAAAGGCCAACTAATTATGGTCCCCCAAAATATTTTCTCTCAGGTTTTTGGGAGCAGCGCCTTACTATTTCCCTTTACTCCTCAGGAGTGCACGTGACTCACACAACCTTGCAGACCAACTCAGAAAGTAGGAGCAGACAGCCTCTGTCCCAACACCTGCATCAGCCATCTTGATGGCTGTCGCTTCCCCCTCGACCAGCAAGGAAGACGTGACCGCGAACTCTTCTTTCTGCTGTTTTATTCAGGATCCTTTGCTCGAGCAAAAACAAAAAAGTTCTCCCTCACAGGTCTCTCCCAGTATATATATACATAGTCATCAGCCAATGCCTGAAGGACACGAGGCATTCTGGGATAGGCGGCTATACAGCGGAAGCGAACTGGCTGATCAGGCAATGCCTAAATATAGACTTGTTTTTCAGTGGTTCAGACCACTTGACCTACTTCCTCAGCGCCATCTTTTGGGCGCGGTTGCCCTTTGGCTCTCCACAGATGGCCCAGCCACTTTGCCGTCTAATAACAGGCACATTAGCTTGGAAGAAACGACAGGGATACCTTTGCAGGGAACCCCTAAGGAGAAGACGAATTTGCTCCAAAAAAATCTATGCTTCCATTCTCTCTTTGCGATTAACTCTCTTTCTCTCTTTTTTTAATTTGAACTAGATTTTATTTTTTAAAAGAAGACTCTGTCCATTTTCCACTACTATAGCAAAATACCTCAGGAAGGTAACATATAAGAAAAGAGGCTTATTTAGTTCAAAATGCTTTAGGACTAAAAGTCTAAACAGCATGGCACAGGCTCTGGTGAGGACCCCTGGTGGACAGT
>PVIC010043140.1:0-15214 GCA_004025085.1 Thryonomys swinderianus | reverse complement strand
AAAAAAAAAAAAAAAAAAAGGAATAAATGTATTGATGTTTAGAAATTCAAAAGAAAAAAAAAAGTAAAATGAAACGATCAAAAATAGTCTTGATGGGCCGGAGGGTTAGCTCAGAGGTTCCGGTGCCTGCCTTGCAAGCACAAGGTCCTGAGTTCGATCCCCAGAAACCACATACAATGTTGGACGTGGAGACTCACGCCCACCAGCAATCAATACCGCATACCACAGTGCCGGGCGTGGTGGCTCACGCCTGTAATCCCAGCACTCGGGAGGCAGAGGCAGGTGGATTGCTGAGTTCGAGGCTTGCCTGGGCTACATAGTGAGCTCAGGGCCAGCCTGAACTACAAAGCGAGAACCTGTCTCAAAAAAAAAAAAAAAAAAGTCTTGAAAATGAAAAAAGAAGACAGACCTTAGTTTTGTCTTTCAGCCTAGGTTAAAGGTTACAGGGAAATAACAGCTTCCACCTGAGAGGCATTTGAGAAAAATGTTAGAGATGAATTCAAAATTACATGAAGTGTTAGTAGAGGATTCTGATTCAAGCTATAGTTAGACTGATAAAAAATAAAATTTCCCTAAATGGAATGCTATGGAAAGAACTTGACAATATGTGTTAGATTTGCAGTGGGTAAGAAAAGAGGAAAGTCTTAGGAGTAAAAATTGTTCCAAGTTAAGGGAAATTCCCCACACATCCTAAAATAGATCAACCACTCCCTAAAAGTTGAAGTCATTTGTATTTCTTTCATTTGATATTTTGTTTGTTCCAAATTCCAAGCACTGAAAGTTTTATAAATTGCGTTTAACATATCTTCCCATCTAAGTTATTTATTTGAATAAAATCTTGTAGTAGCAAGTTCCAGGGCATAATTGCACATTGTCTCATGGATACTTCATCCTGAAAGATTGCATGTTAGACCTATTTTTATTTTTTGATGTATTCTTTGTGACTTGATAGTGGTCAAGGCACAAAAGAATCCAACTAGTCTCCATCCCTTTTTTATATGTAAATATTTACCTTATCTTCTGTTCTTCCTCCACCTTATTCTACTTTTCTTCCAGTTGTGAAATGAAAAATCTTTCCTTTCACTTGGCATTAAATGCAACAATGCAGTATTCATCTCAGACATTTAAATAAATGCAATCATTGAGACTTCTAATCTGTTCTCATCAGAATTCCAAATACCAAAGGCCTGATTGCTCTCCCTGATTGCTTGTTCTATGCCATCTTTTCATATTGTTATGCTCACAACCAATAGAATAATGGATTGCAACTTCCCAAAGAATTGTCATCATTGTTTATTAGTGAGCTTTTCAAAGTGAACACTTTTGGCTCAGGTGAAGTATTACCTTTGATCATGGCCAGCAACAAAGTTCAATGGAAATGACATATTTAATTTATTTAAGCTTGTATTTTTATTAATTGTAGAACTGTTCTACTTTTCAATGACAGTTTGAAGGCCTCTGCCTGTGGTCTTCTATTTGTAGTATAATTTTAAAATCTCTCCCTCCTACCTTACAGTTTGAGGGTCTCATGAGGTGGTAGGTGATGGAGAAAAATAACCTTTAAATTTATATATGAAGTTCTGGTCTCACTGTTGCTTAATTCATCTATGAAACTTAACAGAATCAATATGCAATAATCTTTGACAAATGAATTAAGGAAGTTTCAGTCACTGTGTAGTATGAACACAATGCAGACCAGAATAACAATGAAAAGACTTTGATAACTAAACTGACTTTAAAACAGAACCCTTCCAACATGGACTAGGATCTGCTTTTTTATCATAAATGTATTAAATACCTACCAAAAATGAATTTAACTAGAAATCAGATCTCCCCTAAATAATACTCAAAAAGTTCACTAAAAAATAGAAATTTCCCACCTTAATCAAACTCAAAAAAATCTTGCCTCTCATAACAAAAGAAATCAACAGATGCCAATAAAGAGATGATATAGATGGAATTATCTCACCAAAGTTTTAAATCAGCCACAATGAAAATATTTTAGGAAGCAATTTCAACCACTGTATCAAGACAATGTAATATGTAAGTCACTGCAACAGATTAGAGTCAGAAAACAATTTTGCATAAATGTTTTTATATACTGTATGTTCAAAAAACATTTAGTGTTTAAATTATTGTCTTTTCAACTAATGGTCTTAGAACAATTAAGTACACATAAAGAGAAATATTAAATTCATATAGTACAAAAAAATTAAAGGAATGGGTCATAAATCTAAACCTAAAATATAAAACTATAAAATTTTCAGGAGAAAATACAGTATATTTTCATGGTCTGGAATAGGAGAAAAATACTAAAACTGAATCAATTTCACAGTCCATAAAAAACATACATGAATTTTGTCAAAATTCATAAGATTTGCCCTGTGATAAACACTGATAAGCGAATGGAAACCTATATGTTGGGGAAAATAATAATACTTGACTAAAGACATATACAGTAGTTGTCAAATAACAGTGAAATGGCTTAACTTCTTTAGCCATTAGTGAACATCAGAGCTACAATGAGATACATATACACACATACCAAGTCGCTAAAATACAAAGTACTGACCACACCAGTGCTGCAGAGAATATTGAGCAACAGACCCATGGAGAGTTAGAATATGATAGAGGACATATGACATATCAGTGAAATAAGAGCATATTTTAAAATAAATTATCCAGGGAACAGTAGTCATTTAGAAAGAGTAAAATTAGATACATATCTCACCTTATAGACAAAAATAAATCATAGAGCTGAGGATTTAGCTCAGTGGTTCCAGCAACTACCTCACAAATGCAAGGTCCAGAGTTTAATCCCCAGTAATCACATACCACAATGCCAGGTATGGTGGCTCACATGCACAAGCAAACTGTACCACACACTACAATACCCAGTGTGGTGGCTAATGCCTGTGATCCCAGCAATCAGAAGGCAAAGTGAGGAGGATTGCTGAATTCAAGGCCTGCCTGGGCTGAATAGTGAGCTCAGGGTCACCCTTAACTACAAAGGGAGATCTTGTCTCAATGAACAAACAAATAAATAAATTACAACTAATTGTAAAACAGACAAGAAAAGTAAGAATTTCTCTTTAATTTTAGCGAGTGAAAAGGCTTTTGAACTATGACTAAAAACCAGAGGCAAGAAAGGTTGAAAAAGGAAAAGAAAAAGATGGAAATATTTAAGTATAAAGAAAAAATTATGCATATAAAAATAAAAATCAAGCAAAAAGTGTAAAAGCTGATAATCTGGAGAAAATATACCACACAACAAGTGAAAATTAGTATTCTGATATGTAAAGCTCTTTTAGACTTTAGGGGCAAAGTACCATAAACTTGATAGTAAATTCCAGCAGAAAAGCAAAAAATTGCTGGGCATGGTGGCTCACACCTGTAATCCCAGCACTCAGGAGGCAGAGACAGGATTGCTGTGTTCGAAGCTTGCCTAGACTACATAGTGAGCTCAGAGGCAGCCTGAACTACAAAGCGAGACCCTGTCTCAAAAAAAAAGCAAAAAAATTAAATCGTCAAGCATTAGAAAAAGATTCTGACTCATTCATAATAGCTGAAATATAATTTAAACAACAGTAAGTTACCTCATATGAGAAAAAAACTGTAATTCTTTTAAGGCTCTGGGAAAGCAGACATTCTCATACTTTCCTAACATGATGCAAAATGGCTCCATTTGAAAAGATCTATAATACGTAATAGCACTGGGTATACTTTTTTTTGTTTTTTTGTTTTTTTTTTTTTTGGTGGTACCAGAGATTGAACTCAGTCCCTTGTGCTTTCAAAGTAGGTGTGGTACTACTTGAGCTAAATCCACAACCCTGGGTATACACAGAAATTTCAGTTCTAGGGCTCTGAAGATATACTCTGACAACATGAAATGCCCACACACAAGTTTATTATGTTAGTGTTTTTTATAATTGTAAAGTACTATAAATAACTTAAATGTATATATAGGAAACAATTTAATAAACTATGATACATCTATACAACAGGATTATAAAGAAATATATGTATACAATTACTCTTTTGTAGAAAATTTTACCCAAATTTCTTGCCATTGATAATAGAAGTTACACTCAGTGAGAGGTTAAAATTAACTCTGAGACATCCCTTGTTCCTGGGTAGGGAGAACCAACATCATCAAAATGGCTATACTCCCACAACTACTATACAGATTCAGTGCAATTCCAATGGAAATTCCAACACTATACCTCACAGAGCTAGAGAAAATCATCCAAAAATTCATTTGGAACCACAAGAAACCTAGAATAGCAAAAGCAATTCTAAGCAACCACGACATGGCAGGAGGTATTATAATCCCCTACTTAAAACTCTACTATAAAGCCGCTGTGATAAAAACTGCATGGTACTGGCAAAGTAACAGACCCAAGGACCAGTGGAACAGATTAGAAGATCCAGACACAACCCCGGATACTCTAAGCCACCTTATCTTTGACAAAGGAGCCAAACTTCCCCAATGAAAGAATGACAGCCTCTTTAACAAATGATGCTGGAAAAACTGGGCTTCAACCTGCCAAAAACTAAAGCTAGACCTATCTCTTTCACCGTGTACAAAACTAAATTCACAATGGATTTGAGACTTAAACATTAAAACAGAAACAATAAGCATGCTGGAAAACAGGCTAGGTAAAACTCTTGGAGACTTTGGCTTAGGCAGAGACTTCATGAATAAAACTTCTATAGCATGAGAACTAGTAGAAAGAATCAACAAATGGGATCTCATCCTACTGAAAAGCTTCTGCACAGTAAAAGAAGTCACTGGCACTGCTAAAAAACAACCAACAACATGGAAATAACTCTTTACTAGCTGTTTATCAGACAAAGGGCTATTATGTATAATATATAAAGAACTCAAACAGATCAGCCTCCCTAAGTTTAAAGACCCAATTCAAAAATGGGCATCTGAAATGAACAAACACTTCTCAGAGGCAGAAGTCAAAGCAGCTAAGAAGTGTATGAAGAAATGTCCAACATCACTGGTCATTCAAGGGATGCAAATGAAAACAACACTGAGATTTCATCTCACTCCACAAAGAATGGCTGCGATTACAAAATCAACCAACAATAAATGCTGGCAAGGCTAAGCGGAGAAAGGAACACTTCGCTGTTGATGGGATTGCAGATTTGTGCAAACATTGTGGAGATCTGTGTGGAGATTTCTCAGAAAACTAGGACTAGGGGTCCTCCTGCTAGGAATATACTGAAAGAAATTTTAAAAATCACATTGGAAAGAGAGATGTACACCCTTGTTCATAGCAGCTCAGTTTGTGATAGCTCAGTCTTGGAAACAACCCAAATGTCCATCAACTGGCTATAAAATGGAGTATTATTCTGCCATAAAAAGTGACAAGATTCATTCATTTATGTGCCAATGGATACACCTGGAGGTCACACTATAAGTGAAATAAATAGATCACTGATAGGCAAATACCGGATCTTCTCTTTGATATGAGCACCTGTAGATGTAAATGAGCTCTAGAAAGTATAACAGTTGTTGTAGAATGGGAAATTTCCAAAGGAAATTTGGTGTGGGAAGGTAATAAGGGGAAGACATAAATAAGATTCTGAAAGAAAATAAAAGCATGTATATAGGGGGTGGGGAGGTGTGGGTGGGTAGGGATGTGGGTAAAAATGAGAATTAACTTGTGTCATATAATTGAACAAATTCCCCAATGCTATGTGTGATTGTGAGATGTTTATAAAACATACCAATAAAGAATTCAATTTTAAAAATTAACTGATATATGGCTAGAATTATAAATAACAGCACAAAGTCACAGTTTTTTACATCCAGAGATATACCCTGTATGGGTGAGGATTGCGTATGTAGGAAAAGTGGGACAGTTCTATATTGTTGATGGGAATAACCTAGTATAACCCCTATGGATATTGGTATAGAGATTCCTCAAAAAACTAAAGCTAGAAATTCCATTTGACCTTGCTATTTCCTTCAAGCATCTTTCCAAAAGAGTTAAAGACATTATGTTGTAACACAGTTCTTAACAAACAGCTAAATCTTAGAAGCAGCTATATATCCATCAACAGATGAATGGATAAAGTATGGTATTTAAATACAATGGAGTGCTACTATACTATAAAAAGGATAAATTTGAGTCATTTGTAGGAAAATGAACACACCTTGGGACCATATTGCTAACTGAAATAAATGAGACTTACATGCTTGGATACTTCATGGTCTCTCTAAGAAACCCAAAATATAAATAAAAAGCAAAATAAGAGATAACAAGAAGTGGGGACGTAGATATTATTTAGACTTACAGCTCTAGTAAGGCACTGTTCATAATACTAAAATGTGTAACTATGTAGAAATGTTGAGATTTAAGGGGTTGAGTGTGAGGTGCTTGTCAGCTGACACATAGAGTTCGATACATGGTGTGGAATACTGAAGACAGTTTTAGGACAGCCATATGAATTTGGATCCTGAAATCCCTAAAAATATCTGAGATCACCACCCAGCTAAAAAAGAGAAGACATAACTCTGAGCCTATGGCAGACACAAAATTTGTAGGTTGGACAAGGGAGTGTGAACCTCTCAGAGAGGAAACCAGAGCATGAGAAACCCAAAGAACTAAGGACTCACTGAGCACAAATGAAGAAAGGTTTTTGCACAAGGTGGCCAACACTGCTCTTTGAAGGCAGGGAGGTCCTGAGAACACAGACACTAAGCATTGTCTGCTGACCTCAGCTGTATGTAGTGACTTTGCCTTTAAAAAGTTTTGTGCAATGGTATAACCTAAAGCAAGTTTGGCAGTTCAAGAGGTTAAAGATTGAATAGAAGTTGAAAATATGAAGAAAGTGTATGTCCCACCACTCTTTGAAAAGCTTTGCTGGTAATCCCAGCTACAGGGGAGGGTGAGGCAGGAAGACCACAAGTCTGAAGCCAGTCTTGGCAATTTAGTGATGGTCTATTTCAAAATGAAAAAAAAGCCAGGCTTGGTGGCTCATGCCTGTTATCCCAGCACTTAGGAGGCAGAGACAGAAGGATTGCCAAGTTCGAGGCTTTCCTGGGCTACATAGTGAGCTCAGGGCCAGCCTGAACTACAAAGCAAGACCCTGTCTCAAAAAAAAAAAAATAGAGAAGTAGCTCAATGGGATTATGTTTCTAAAATAAAAAAAAATGAAGCCTGGTATAGAGGATTTAGAATAAGAATTTATCTTATTCCAGTATTTGACAAGGCAAGCCCCTCATAACCACTCAGAATTTCTAAACTATTTTGACTAATTTTACTGTAAACTTTCCACAGAAATTTTACATTACTTTTCAAGAACATCTCATTATAGAGTATAGTGGACAATTATAGTTGTGATCTCAAAAATATATCAATCCAAATATTAAGAAGAAGGGCCTTGTGATGTGAAACAGTGCATCTTGGAACTGTCTCTAATGAAATATTTTTCAGGACTCTCACTCAGCAGCCTGGGAAGGGGAGGAGACTCAGAGTAGGTGGGATGTAGAAGCAGAGTGGAACAGTCTGACTCCAAGCAGGCAGAAGGCTAATGTCCTTCAAGAAAGGGTAAAATCACCCCATCACCCAATGTTCAGCTCACCACTTCTCATTCAGAAAAGATATTTGTTTTCAAAACCCCCCAAATGTAATTGGGGCAAAGACTACAGAAGAATAGAGATATCATCTTCTCAAATGAGTCAATCAAATCTCTTTGTCCTCTCTGCCCCTACATTATTCTACTTGAGGCAGTGACAATTGGAAGTGATTGAGAAAAACTCAACCGAGCATCTAAGAAAAGTCATCCCTCTCTTGTGTTCCACTCTTTGTAGAAGGTGTTTCTTTTCCCCTGGAAGGTTGGCTAAGTTTCACTCCAGGGCCTACCTTCAATGAAACTCTTACCATATAAATGCTAGGCTGAGTTTCAGTTTTCATAACTTGGGAAATGCTACCCGTTTGTCACTGCAATGCAATTCTATAGAGTGTCCCATGTAGTAACACAAGTCCAACTTGTTTTTTCTGGGTCCTTTGGCCTGGAATATATTCCCAAGTCATGGAATTCTCAAAGCATGGCACAGTGAGATGTGAGAATTTAAAACACCAAAAAATTAGCCCTTCATTCAGTAAAATAATTTAACTATAAGAATTAAAAGACAATGCCCTCTTTGCTTCCTTGCTGGCCTATCCTGTCCACTTTACACTCCAAATGACAACCTTCTCTCCAGAAGATTCCATCCTCTCCCATGGCTTCCAAGCAGCACTCTCTGAGGGGTCTTAATTTGTATCTCCAACCTACTTTTTCCTGGACTCCAGTATCCAAGCATCTTCTCTCATTATCACATGTTTTAGGAACCCTCTTCCCAAACCCACCCTTTTCCTCAAGCCTTCTTCATCTCAAGAAATGGCATTTCTATGACCTAGTTGGTCAAGTGTGAAATCTGCATAATCTTTGACATCTCGCATCCTCATGCAACCCCGTGTGGAGTAAGTAGTTCAGCTTTGTCTGCTTCCCACTGTCTCTCCCAATACCACTTTCCCCTAACTCAGAAGAGTTCTCCTGAACTCCTGAGATAGTCACCTTGCTGAGCTCACCTCTCTTGCCTTTGATCCTTCTTCAGTCATTTCTCCTACATCATCTGATTGACTACCTTTGGACAGAATGGGGACCCTGTTAGTGTCTTGCTAAGAGCCCTTCAATTTTCTATGTCCTCGATATTCCTCTGTCATCCCCTTCAACACTGCACTCCCCTCTATCTGTAAGGAGCTAATTTTGATTATCCATAAAGATACTGCCAACTCCTAGCCACTGATACATATATGTGGGACCTGATTTGGAGACAAGATTTTGTAAATTTAATTAAAACCATAAGATGAAATCATGTGGAAATGCTTAAGTAAGCTCACTCACGAGAGAGAGAGAGAGAGAGACAAGGATTTCAGTCACCAACATAGGGAAGTAGGCATGAGAAGGGCCCTACAATGAGTAGATCATGCATCTACTCATTGGCTTGGTATCTTTTCAGTGTTGGCCTCGGAGAAGATGGGCCATGCCCATAGGTGGGCCCACTGGGTACAAAGACATCAGTCTTGCCCTCTCTGGAGCTAAATTTATATGTATTTACAAGGTAATATAGAAAGTGACACAAGAAGATGTTTAGGACCAGGAAATAGTCATTGAGCACCAGGGCTATTAGAAATTGCTTCTCACAGAGCTTTGGCCTTGAAAAGTCATTAGAGTGGAAATTAGCGAGGCTTGGAGGAGTAGGAAAGTGGCAGGTTTCTGTGCAGGAACTGGGGAGGGAGAGCTGGTTGCCTGCCTGTTATGAGTGATGTTCATGGGCAGAGGTGGAAAGAAAAGCACAGAACAGGAGAGAAAGAAAGAAAAAGAATGTCATAGAATAGCATCAAACAGAATTTAAAACATAATTATAGAAAAATATAATGCATATGCCCAGAGAGGCTTGACTTCTCAATCAAGTCACAGTCATATTTCTGTGGAAAGAAAACTAAGAATTATCTACCAATGGGTATCGTCAGTAGATGAGAATGAGTACTGCTCATATTGCTTAGAATACTGTTTTTCAAACCACAGAGTATTATCTACTGGGGAACATAAAATAAACTTAACAGATAGATGCCAACTTTTTAAAACAAAGAATACCTGTAACTTAGCAATTTAACAAATTCCTCTTTAAAAATAAGAAAAAAATCCACTGGGCATGGTGGCTCATGCCTATAATCCCAGCACTTGGGTGGCAGAGGCAGGAGGATTGCTGAGTTTGAGGCTTGTCTAGGCTACATAGTGAGCTCAGGCCAGCCTGAACTGCAGAGCAAGACCCTGTGTCAAAAAATAAATAAATAATAAATTTATTTTTTTTTTTGAGACAGGGTCTCGCTTTGTAGTTCAGGCTGGCTCTGAGCTCACTATGTAGTCCAGGCAATCCTGGAACTCAGCAATCCTCCTGCCTCTGCCTCCCGAGGGCTGGGATGACAGGCGTGAGCCACCACACCTGGCACTGTGGTATGCAGTATTGATTGCTGGTGGGCATGAGTCTCCATGCCCAGCATCGTATGTGGTTACCGGGGATCAAACTCAGGACCTTGCACTTGTGAGGCAGGCGCCGGAACCACTGAGCTAACCCTCCAGCCCCAAAAAATTTTAAACATAAAAAAATTAAAAATCAAAATGGCTGGGCATGTAGCTCAGTGTGAAGGACCTGGTTCAATCCCTAGGACCATTGGAGAGATGGTAGATAGATAGATGAAATAGAGTAAAATATGAGAAGATAAGAGATCAGAACAGAGGATTCAGATCTCAGAGCCCACTAATAGTGTAGATAAGTATTGTTTGGTGTATGCATGTTCACATATACTACCAAATACCTTGTTATTAAGAATCATGGTCAAAGTTACTTGATAGTCATTGGTTGAGAGCTAGGTCCTGATCCAGTGAAGCATCCACTCAAGTTTTTAAATCCTTTGAAATTTGTCTTAAATATTTATGGTTTAAGATTATAATTTTTATCTTTATTGGTATGTTAATATACACATCATAATCACACACAATTTTTCCCATTCCCTACCTTCCCTCCATCCTCCCACCCCCTAAATACATAAGCTTTGTTTCCCATTTTTAACCATCATATTTTACCATCATATTTTCTTCCTCTTGTTACTTAACCTTACAACTCATCTCCCTTTGAATATTTTTTGTTTCACAATATCTATCATATATTCTAGAGCTCTTAGACCACAACAAGCAGTAAATTTTTTGCTCTTTACTCAGTGTACTTGGGCTCCATGAAGATGCATAGGGCGAGGTGAACTTTCTGCAGATACTGGCATCCTTGTGGTGTTTATTCTTCTGAATGAGAGGGCAAGATGCTAGAGGGACAGAACTGTAACAGCCTGTTAGATCACTATGAGAGCTTGCTTTATCTTTTGTTATGCTTGCCAGAGATGGATACCATGAAATTATTTAAAGGAATAGGGCCTAAAAAATTATTGTCTTAACCTTTTCCATGAAGCATCTTCCCACTGTGAAATGCTACCTCTTGTGGGCCCAGATAGATGATCTAAGACTGTCTGAAAACAGACTCATCGTCTTTTACAGCCAGTCTGTAAAGCAAGTTACATTACCAAGTGCTACAGCAAGACAGAGAGCATCTTGAAGAAAGGACCTTTTAACTTTTACATCACTATTAGCTAATCTGTTCTAGATAGTAAGAATTTGATCATTATGAAATTGAGTCTCTTTTTATTTTTATTTTTTAAAGACAGGATCTCGCCTTGTCATTCAGGTTGGCCCTGCACTCACTATGTAGCCCAAGCAAGCCTTGAACTCAGCAATCCTCATGTCTCTGCCTCCTGAGTGCTGGGATTGCAGGTGTGAGCCCCAACACCTGGCTAAATCTTGTGTTTTAACTTTCAGCAGCTCCAAGAGCACAAATATCTAAGAGTAAAGTTTATCACTGTAGATGGTGTTCGGCTATTGACATGACTGGTCATTTGGGTCAGCCATGACTCTGATGCTATAAAAACTTTTGTAGCTTTATATCCCTGAACATTTAAAAATTATGCAGATCATGCATTTAACGTGTACTATATAGGTCAAAGATGGCATGGAAGTGACACAGTGTGTCTGTGTTTGTATGTGTGAGAGAGAGAGAGAGAAATTAGAAAGGGCTGGGAATGTAGCTCGGTGTCTAGTATCTGCAAGGCCCCACTCTCAGGTCCCAGAATTACTCACACTCACATACATACACAAACACACACACAAAGTCATAGTTAATTAGCATTTCTCTTAACTCTCACAAACACTGACACCATTTTTACTGTTCAGCTTTTTTATTATTATTCCAATTTTGCTGCTGAAAATCAAGTCAGTTGCTCTTCCATCTTGCAATGAATGAAACAGAGATCATATGCAATATTTCAACTTTATTTAAATCAGAAAATCCAAAGTGTAATTTTTTTTTTTGAGACAGGGTCTTGCTTTGTAGTTCAGGCTGGCCCTGAGCTCACTATGTAGCCCAGGCAAGCCTCGAACTCAGCAATCCTCCTGTCTCTGCCTCCCGAGTGCTGGGATTACAGGCATGAGCCACCAAGCCCGGCTAAAATGTAATTTTTTATAGTTGACTAAATATCATAAACAAGAAATGTAATATTTCTTTGTTAGTAACTCTAAGCATGGATTAAAAACTTTCAAAGTTGTGATGATGATTTGCATGGGAAGAGGCAGTGAATTGGAGAGAAAGAAGACTTAATTTATAATAATGCCACCTCAAAAGAAACCAGAGTAAGTTTGTAAGTAGTAATCATGAATTTGTTTAATTGCCTGTTCCAGGCATCTCTGAGTATCAAGATCTGGCCCTGTGTTCTAGAATTACTAGGTAACAACTCTAAACACACACACTAGTCCTAAAAGTCAAAGCTAAACACACAATAGTAACTGTGCCCATCAATTTCATTTTTTCAAATGGCCCAAGTTACAGAAGTAATAATGCTTATTACATATAAATATAAACATTGCAATATTTTGTAAAGCCTTTCTGAAGAGACCAGGTCAGGCTTGCCATGGACATAAGGAAGTCACAGATGATATGCAAGAAAATCTATTCCAAACCAGTTCCCACACCCACACAGCCTAAGGGTTTTATGGAACCTGGTACACAATAAAATTCAGGATTTGAGACTGAAACAAGTAACAACATGTGGGAGAAATATAGCCCTTGTCTTTACTTTATATCCCATAAGGCCTGTTCTCGTTGTATAATATCTGTGTACACTTTCTTTCAAACTTCAAATTCAGTTTGAATATAAACATTAAACACATAGTAGTTATTCAGTACCCATGGAGGATTTGGTCCAAGACTCTATAGATATCAAAAATCTGTGGATGCTAAATTGCTTAAATACATGGCTTAGTATTTGCATATAATCTATGCATATCTTCCAGCATACTTCAAATCATCTCTGGATTATTTATAACACCTGGTGCACTGTAAATACTATGCAAACAACTATTGTACTATTCTATTTATGAAAAAAAGAAAAACATGATGCATTAGCACAGATATAATTTTTTCTCCAAATAGTTTTTGTTCTGTGGTTAATTGAAATCACAAATTCAGAATTTGTGAAGATGACTTGTTATATAACCCTTAATATTATTTTTTTACCTTTCACGATTAATATACAGGACCCTTTGGTTAATCAGTCATAATGATGAATTTATACTTTTTAACTTTTTATTCATAAAACATGATATTTCTCATCAGATGTTGAGTAAGTTAAAAGTTCTTCAAACTGAACGCTGACTAAGGCTGGCTTGCATCATTAATTCATTATCCATAATGGCACTTTTGCAGATGAATTTTACCCAGACACCAGTGTCCACTTAAATTGAGCTAATTATATAATGAGGAAATTAATAAAGAGAAACTAAGATTATTTCCATTTTTTTCCTAAATTTTGCCCGAATCTTGCCTCCTGCAACCTAAAAATTTCTCTTGGCTTTTCATAGGAAAAAGAAGAATTGGAACAGGAAAAATGCAAAGAAAAAGAGTAAAAAATCAATAGCACTTTTCCTTTCTTTGAGCAGCTCACACTCAATTTTTTTAGTGCAAAAGCATTAGTAAACATTTCAAGAATATGAGTCATTATAGAAGAATATAAATCTAGTACAGAAATATACTAAAGTTCATCTGTACTGAGCTTTGGATTTGTTAGAGGATTTCTGGATCCACATAAATCCACTGAATACTCAAAAGTGCATGTTCTGAATAAAAAAGGAAAAGAACAACCAAAAGAAAGGAAACATGGAAAAGAAGAGAAGAATAAACAAATCTCTTACTACATTTTGCTGAAATATCTAAAACTCATTGATTGTAATAAAAATATAATTAACACAGAATGTCTAATACCTAGCAGACCATTTTTTAAAAATTGTCATCAAGTTACAGTCTCTAAGCCTGAGATTACTATGTAACTACCCACCTAGGTTCAGAAATAAAAAGTAGACAAATCTAGCTCACAAGTAAACACTAGTTCATTCCCACATTTAGCATGACTATGACTCCCAGGATAAAAACTCACACATCAATATTTGAATGTTAATTGTGTTCCTTGTGCAATTTATCTCCTATCAACACGAGGATCCAACAGCAGTTGGTAGGCTTTTTTCTCCTAAAATGAAGGATACAGTTGAGTTTTCTCCATTCACTTTGTTGGCCAATGTGATTGATGTTACCATTCACTAATGTGAATGACCCTTCCACAAGGACCCTGTAGAAACTGGAGCTTCAGATAGGGAATTGAAGATGTTTTCAGACAGAGTCAACGCTATTGTTTACTAAGCTGAGGAGTAGCCTTCTGGTCAGGAAGCCAGGCGTTAGAGATGAAACCGGCAGTAGATGAAAAAGCTCAGTAGGAACAGCTGCGAGCCTAAGGGGCTGTGCATCTATCCTAGGGAGTCTGAGAAAACTTCAAGCGTAGAATAACCCAGCTAGCATAAAAATGCCACTCACCTCCTCCCACTGCAGTTCTGTAGCCTTCACTTCTGGGCTCCAGTTCCTCCTGCCTCCTTCCTCCTGGGATTCTTCACTCCTCCCAGTGCAGAACCTCTGCCAAGGTTCAGGGAAGACTCCCCAGACTTCCCATTGGCTCACCTCCCAAAGGCAACTCCCGACGGTGACAAGAACAACAGCGGCGACAACAACGAATGAGACGTTCCGCTTCCCTCCCTGACCGCACTGTGGAAACTCCTGGCCAGGAAGGGGCACCAAGGAGGGGCTCCAGATGGGCTTCCTGGTGGTAATCGGCATGCAGCTTAGCACACTGCCATGGTGCCATTTGTTATCCACCCACAGGTCATGAGGAAGTAAACCCAACAAACCAGACAAGCGAAAGAGTCTACTGATTCTCCTTTCATCTTCCCATCTAAATGTGTCTGCCTGGGCCCAGGACAGGTTACAGATGGAAAGATAACGTGAGAACCAGCCGCAGAGAACTTGGAAAGGGACGAGCACAGGAGTGAGCCCGAGGCAGGAGTGGATAGACACAGACCGCGGCATCGATGCCTAGGGTTGGTTGGCTGGGTTTCAGCCATTTCCGGGCAGACATCATGCGGTATTCAAATGGATCCTCTGAAAGACAAGTGACTCAAGTTCCAGATCCAGTGATAAGCCTGCAGCATACGGGTCATTTTACCAGTA
>PVIC010043139.1:0-15500 GCA_004025085.1 Thryonomys swinderianus | reverse complement strand
GGGAATATGATGAGGGGAAGGAATAAATATGATACAGAAAGAAAATAAAAGAGCATGTATAAGGGGGGAGGAGGGGGGAGTGGGTAGGGATATGGGTAAAAATGAGAATTAACTTGTGGCATATACTGGTACAAATTTCCCAATGTTATATGTGATTTTGAGATGTATATAAATTGTACCAATAAACAATTCAATTAAAAAAAAAAGAATGGACCAGCATAAATCAAAGTGATAACCAGAACTACTTGCCACTATGGCTGAATTTGGTAACTAAACAGAATGCCTTTTTCTAAGCCACATATCCTTCCTTTATCCCATCTTCCTGTTCTTTATCTCTGTACTTAGTAGAGTCAATTATTGAATGAATTGTTTTCTTTTCAAATGGAGACTTGATTTCCAAGTTGAATGATATAATGTAAACCATTCCAGAGAAGCTATTTCTAGGCCCCATAGAAGCACAGATTTTGCTAGGTACTATCCAAATATAGTGTATTTAAAATTACCCTCTTACCTATAGCAGTTCATATAAAAATTACTTCACTTTTTCAATTATTATCAAAGTATATAAAAATAGATGTAAGTATTCAGGAACCCACAAGCAAAACTCAGAAAGACATAAATATACACTCACAATTCACACACTGTATTGTGTAAATAAATACATACAGATGTCTATAAAAGTAAGTGCTATGTTAAAAACCTTACACACCCTTTCAAATTACAGATTTTATGGACAGGATACTCACATCAATAATGAAAAACTTCATGTGAGATAGAAATTGAATAGAGAAGAAAAAATTGGATTTGAATTATTTTCATTTCTGTTGCTAGTTCTATATTATTTGAGGGTAATTATCTTCCTAATCTTAGTTTATCATCTAACTTCTTTGGGTCCAAAATTTCCCCAACTGTAAGATGAAAAGATTGATTAGGATTAGTGTGTCAATAATAGTTCCTGGGAAACATGTAATCTGCTAGAGATGCCAATGCTACTCTCCAAAGGAAGCAGGGGGAAAAAATGTGTTCTCTAGTCAAGTAAGTTTGGAAATGCTGAGTTAAATAAAGTAAAAGCGGCTTCTTTAGTGCAAGATGGCTGAGTCTTTAAAATGTTAAAGTGCCCGACTCCCTTGGAGAAGACATTTACTACTCAGTGATTCTCCAACTCGTTTTGCCAATTCATTCTAACAATTTGTCAACAAAATTGAATAAAGTGCAACAGACTCAGTGTCCTATGAGAAATGCTCATAGAAAAACCCCAAAACCTTACTAAAGAATAACAGATAAGAGCCTAAAAACAGCTATAATGCAAACTTACTACCTATGTAGTGAATGACTTCTTCCATATAAAACAAGACAATAAACAGGACATACTTAGTGAATATTAATGTTCATAAATATACTAGGTATTGGCTATGATTACTGTCTCTATTGGCCGAGGGCAGAGCACCGTGTATCGAAGGCACTGAGGAAACTACTGAAAACTGTGACGTCTAAGAACCGAGCTCAGCAGCTGTTGCACTGTGTATCCAACAGTTCTCCCAAGCCTCGGGAGCTCACACCTGGGGGTAGACAATGGCCGCATCACGGAAGGGCGCCGCTGGTTTCTGCTAGGAAGTGAGCCCTGGTCGAAAAGTCAGTCGGACCAATAAAGAATTCAGTTTAAAAAAAACGAAAAAAATTAGTCGTATATCTGTGTCTTAAGGGCAAATGATCATCCACATTTTCAGCTAAGAAAAGCAATTCTTTTTATAAGGTCAAAAAGGAAAGATAATATTTGTGCTAAATATAACAAAAGAGGTACAAAAAATGCACACAGATAAATGTTTGCTCACAGAAGTTTAACATGACTGCCCAAATTTATCTACAGATTAAGTAGCTTTTAAAATTTCACCTTTGTATCAGAAGTTTACAAAAAACTCACAGACGTGAAACGTGAACAGAGTTTCTGAACAGCCAAAACAATCTTCACAGGTAAAGAAGGAATTCAAATATCATTTCACAATTCCTGTGAAAAAGTGGAAGAATATGCCACATGAAAACATGCCAGTTTGGCGTGTAGATTATTTTGAGCTGAAATAGCTTAAGAACAGCAGAAGCAAGGATACCTTAACCTCCTTGTTTCTTCCTGAATACAGAAAATTAAAAACTTATGAGCTACACACTTTATTGTCTGCTACAATAAAAAGAACATTCTTCAAGAGGGGGTCATAGTCAAGTGAAAGTTGAACAAATACGCCGTGTTAAAAAATTTTGCCTTTGCCCTCTTCACCTACTGTGGCTACTTTTGAGCAGTTGCCTCTTTTATATATAATGTAATTTAAAATCATTTAGGTTTTGCAACGTTTTTGTGTCCTCATTTTCATATGGTATTTCTTTTGTCAGGTAAATTAGGTGTATATATTCCTTCCTGTAATATTTCAACATACTTATGAGGTCTATATAGACTCTGTTGAATTGTCAATGTTTTTCCTCTATAATACTATAGAAATTAAGACAGAATGGTATGGCATATAGACAAGTAGATTGCTCAAATACAGTTGAGAGTCAGTTATAAGTCCACAGTTTATGGTCAATCAATGTTCAGCAATAGTGCAAAGGATTTGAACCAGAAAAAGCATAGTGTTTTCAAGAAATAAAGCTAAGACAACTAAATATCCACAGGCAGAAGAATGATGTTTGACCTCTACTTTCCATGATAGCACAAATCAACTAAAATAAATCAACCACAGACATAAATATAAGATCAAAATCCATACAATTCATACAAAAACATAGGGGTACTTCTGCCTGGAGCAAAGTAATGTTTTACTTTACATGAAACATTATTTTTGATGAAAAGGATGAACATTATTTAAATTTAAGAAATTGTGCTGCAAATTATAACAACAGAAGTATCAAAAAAGTGAAAGGGAAGATAATAGAATGGGAGAGATGCTCACAGATTGGATAACTAATTAGGAAATTATATCCAGAATATATTTAGAATGCCTAAAATAAATAATCCAAGCATAATTGGGCAAGAAAAGAGAATGAAACATTTAGACATGCTGAAAAAGGATACACCTTTAAATATCATCTTGGGGAAAATTAATCACAAAAGACAAGAAATTCCATGGTAACATTTGCATGAAATATTCAGAATAGACAAATACAGAAAGACACATTGTAGGTCAGAGGTTCCCTAGAGCCAGTGGTAGATTAGTAGGTTGAGAAATGATTATTAAAGTGTACAGTTTATTTCTAAGTTGAAGGGTATATTACAAAACTTGTTTGTAATACTATTGCAGAACTGAGCATGTGTAACATTTTACTAAAATTTGAACTTTGAATACATTTGTGGTCAGTTAATTATGGCTCAAGACAATATAAAAAGACACTATGAGTTATGAAGCTCCTGTAACTTCTGATGTCATCTTCTCTTATTTTTTTTCTGCCTAACTCTTCTCCAGACTTTCTGTGGCCCTTGTTTGCTTAAGGACCCAAGAGGTAACCTAAGGACGTCACACCTTTGACTAGCTGTCCTCTCCCCACTGGTCATCATGACACGCTTTTCAACCTCCCATGAGACCATCACATGCACATTATTTTTAATACAAAAAAAATAATCACCACTGTTTCTTATTCCCATTGCTTCTTCCCCTTTCACACCAGGTACCTAATTTAGTATGAATGAACTGCTGTTTGTTTCCCAGTTGCTGTCTTCTTTTTTCATTTCTGTCTACTCAAAATCTTAAAAAAAAAAAAAAAAAACCTCTGACCTATAAAATTTGCTCTTTCTCAGTAATTTTTTTTTCATTTTAAATAAAGAATGATCGTGCAGCTCTTGGCTGTTCAGGTTAAACAGTATCTTTGAAGCCTCATCTAAACACAAGAAGGTCATGAGAGATGGATGAGGGGCGACTCACATTCCTAACTGTTGGGTGGCGCAGTCTGTGCAGAATGAAAACATTTCCCTCCCGTTATCCTCACTGAGGGCTGTCGGGTCCTGTACTGTGCGGCTCTTCACGGAACTGACCTGCTAGCAGTCAGTGGGACAGCGGTAACAATTTTTCCCCAAGAATTATCTTCCATTTATACAAGTCAGCCAGCGATTTCCCAGTATTCGCACAACCACAAGGCAGGTGACTGATGACTGGTGTGATAGAGGGTTGTGGACAACAGTCCTATGCTCATACTATGGACAACGGTCTTCTGCTAATCCTACGTGTCAGGATCAAGCAGTAACATTATCACCAGGAGACAACGCTGTTCTTCCAAAAGTGACCATAAAGATGGGCACCTGTGTTTCTACTTACGATGTGTGAGTTAAAAACTTCAATTAATCTATCTTCATGGAAAGAAGGCCCAAGCAACTGAGGGATTTGGAAACTTGTGTTTATTATTTCACACAGCAGAAAAGGTCAGCCAGTGGCTGTTAGCAGAAACAAGAGGCCTCTGCAGGTTTTAAATTATCAGGTGACATTTGGATGGTAATCATTAGAAGATGTTTTGTGCAGGAGGTAAAAAGCTGTAAGTGATTAGTATTAAAACTGTGGCAAAATATAGAAAGAGTAGAGCATTGTTAGAGAACAGGTGCACCATAGCAGCAAATTCCACAGGAGCAACATCCAATTAGAAAACATGCTCTAGTTAAAATACTCATGCACGCAGGTGGATCTTTTGCCTGTGAGGCTTTCAGCATCCCACACTGCCCGCTGGAGTGCACAGGGTTCTATCATGCTCTTCATACAAACTTGTGATCTACTCAGGACTATTTGGCGCATGGATATAGATCTCATTTAATTATTCTTTCTACTTATACAATGTTTTTGGTCCTTACTGCCTGGAATACATCTGTATAAATAAAATATCCTAAGGGAAGTGCAATTATAATGTAGTAGAAAAATACCTGTAGATAATCATAAACAGAATAATTATGTTAAATGCCTCAGTAGACAAAGTCATACAGTTGTATCGAGAGGAACTGATCCCATCCTTGAAAATATATTGCGCTGCTGGGCATCTCAAGTAATAACAAAGAAACTTCTGCTGGGAGTGACATTTACGTATATATTTCTATGGCTATATTTATCACTAATGGTACATTTTGTGAAAATATAAAATTATAGTAATGCTGAAACTCAATATTATGGTTTTGAAATAACATACAAAAATAGCTTCATCAGTCGTTGAAATAATGTCATTAATGAGTTAACCGCTTAGTGGCAAGAAGAAAAAAAGAGAAAAAAATCATGTTTCAATTCTATTAGACATATATGTGTTATTAATGTTACAAAGATACAACTAAAAATAGTAATCCGGAAGTACACTCAAAAATATTAGTTTACATCCTCTATGCTTAGATTCACTGTGGAAATAGCTTGATTTGGAGGGTTTTACCTGATTTTATGAAACTATTCTTTTTGAAAAACTTAAGTAACACTTTTTCTGTTTAAGCTGGTGTTAGCAGAAGCCAATCGGTAAAGAAGCCACTGGTAGCATCACTATGGGGAACTAAGGAAGGGCTGAGCTCTTCAAGAACTTCTCTGAGAAGCAGTGACCACTGAAGACTTGGAACACGGCTGTATATGTGAGTTCTGGAATTACTGCTACCTCTACAGACTACTCCGAAAGCTCTCAGCAAATCTTTAAGCAAAAGAACTGAAAAATAACTGGAACCTTAGCTGAACACAACAGGAGGCCCTGTTCAGAGATTCTACCCTCTAGTCTCAGGAAGAGAAGCAACGAGGAACATGGAAGGAGTTAAATTGAGCTGGTGCCGAGGTGACATTTAAAGAATAAGGTGTTTTTGTTTTTTAAAGTTCTGAAAGACTTACTATCTAATCAGGCAAAAGGGAACCCTGTAATAAAGTTATAATCAAAATGATTTTGAGCAGCTAGATGAGTGAGGAAATTTTGCAGCCTATTTTCAGTGAGTAAACAGAATAACAAAGAAAAGATCAATTTTGTTCTTTTTCTTCTCCCTTTCTCTTTTTATGCTAATTTAATTAGTAGAATGTAAGATAGAAGAAACTTGTACTTGTTGAAAGGGGTATGTATCCACTTTACAGTCTTGCAATGATAAACTGATGTTCAGACTGCCATAATATTTGTACCTGTGAAATCTTTGCTTTGCTATAACTATACATAGTCTACATTCCTATTAAATAGATTCTTAGTCAAATCATAACATGCGAAACAGTCTCACGTTAATACTATGGACAACAGTCTTATGCTAATACTACATATCAGCATCAAGCAGTAACATTATCACCAGGAGACAAATGGTGTTCTTCAAAAAGTGACCATAAAGGTGGGCACCTGATGTTTCTACTTATGATGTGTGAGTTAAAAACTTCAATTAATCTGGGCCAGCCTGAACTACAACGTGAGACCCTGTCTCAAAAAGCAAAAAAAAAAAAAACAAAAACAAAAACTTCAATTAATCTATCTTCATGGAAAGGATGCACAGGAATTTGAGGGATTGGAACTACAGGTATGCTATAGGTACGTTCAAGTCTTCAGCAGTCACCGCCTCTTACAGAACTCCCTGCAGTCCTATGCTGAAAGCCTCACAGGCAAAGATCCACCTACGTGCATGAGTATTTTAAACGGAGCATGTTTTCTGTTTGAATGTTACTCTTGTGGAGCTTGGTGCTACGGTGCACCTGCTCTCTAACAGTGCTCTATTGTTTCTATATTTTGCCACATTTTTAGTACTAATCATTCACAGCGTTTTACCTCCTGCACAAAACATCTTCCAATGACTACCATCCAAATGGTACTGATAATTTAAAAAACTGTAATATAATATTACCTTTGCCAAATTGCCTTCTTAGACCTAAATTGAATTTGATAAGTTAAAATTAAAATTCAAGGGGAGGAAAACCCTGTGGAATAAGTCATGTTGAGTTGCAAACCCTGTAAATATTGCCGTGAAGGCACCTGTAGGGTAAGTAAATCTTGTTCTTTGAAAAAACTATAAAGTGAAATTTGAAATTTCATAAAGAGAAGTGATAATTCAATAAATAATTTGGCTGCTGTAAAGTATTTTATAAAGAATATTTTCTTTAAAGGTAAATTATTTTATTTTTGTTTTTATAAAAGCAAAATCTAGACATGAACACCTGTAGATGCAAATGAGCTTTAGAAAATATGACAGCTTTTATAGAGTGCAAAATTTCTATAGGAAATTTGGTGTGGGAATGTGATGAGGGGAAGGAATAAATATGATACAGAAAGAAAATAAAGGAGCATGTATAAAGGGGGTGAGTAGGTCTGGGTGGGTAGGGATATGGGTAAAAATGAGAATTAACTTGTGTCATATACTGGTACAAATTCCCCAGTGTTATACATGATTTTGAGATGTATATAAATTGTACCAATAAAGAATTCAATTTATAAAAAAAAGCAAAATCTATTCTTAGAAATTACCTTGAATATTGTTAGTGTCTTTTAAGAATCAGTCTGATTATTATTAGTAATTGAATTATTAATACTATATGAGAATTGTTACACGGTTCTTTACAACAAAACCTAGATATAATGACAAAGTTGACAATACTGAGTAATCAGAACATGATTTCAAAATAAATAGTTAAAATAGTTTAAATCCTTCCTGGACAACTTAGATCCTGTCTCAAAACAAACAGTGTGTAGGGTTGTTGCCCCGTGGTAGCATGAACTCACTATTTCCTGTATCATACACACAAAATAATAGCTCCAACTAAAAGATAACAGAGCCTCAAATAAATTGCTTATTCTAGTGATGCTATAAGAAATACACTAAATGAATTTGGAAAAGAAAGTAATATAAAACTCATGAAATTATCAGAGACTCAGGTCAAAAGGACTTAAGTGATGACTATGCAAAGATCAAACTGTTTAATGTCAGAAATGAAGTATATAACTCCAAAGAAAATTTAAATTACAAAATATGACAAAAGCACAATATTAATCCCCTTTAAAATACTCCCCCTTTCTTCAAACACACTTATCCTAGCATTCTTGCCAGTCTCCAAAGCAGATCTAGAAGTCATTTGGGTGAGAGTCTTTGTGAGATTTGATCAAGCAGACTTGACAATTGTTACAGTGTGATCAGACACAACTTATTCATCAGGATTTGGTCCTGGACAACTCTGGCTCTTCTCTAAAGTAAAAACAACTATGAAAGATAAACATTTTGTATCAATCCAGGGCATCGGGACAGCCATGACAGAGCAACGAAAGGGCATTTGTGAGAGGGGACTCCAGAGCTGGTTTGCAAAGAGCTAAGAATGATGGGAAAAGTCTGCTGGAAAAGAAAAGGGAGAAGAGATAAAGAAGAGAAGAGAAGGGAAGGGAAGGGAAGGGAAAAGAAGAGAAGAGAAGAGAAGAGAAGAGAAGAGAAGAGAAGAGAAGAGAAGAGAAGAGAAGAGAAGAGAAGAGAAGAGAAGAGAAGAGAAGAGAAAAAAGAAAAGAGAAAAGTAAAGTCTGTTGGAAGTAAAGGGGAGTATCCTGAGGGTGAATAATGGTAAAGTATCTTTTAGTGTAATAATTTGTAGAAAGTTTACCATCCACCATAGCTTTTGACCATGACTCATTTTATTTTTGTGTGTAATTTCAAGGTAACCTAGATAAATGTGAAATATACACATAGATTTATAATTTAAAACCACACCTTAAAGATATTGTGGATTGGAATCCAGATCACCACTGAAAACACTATCTTTCAAACCCCCATGAGAGGTGAAATCAACTTCTTTTGAGTATCTGCTAATGTTGACATTTTGACCTCTTTCCATGAGTTACAAATATTCTTAGTGGCAGCTACTGAGATAAATCTTCTGGAAAGTTTTTAATTTACTTTGTTCAGATATATCAGAGTAATCACTATGTGTGGCAACTCTTGCCTTTAAAGTATATTTCTTAAGTTATAAGACTTGAAAGTTAAAATTACATCTTCATTTATGCACCATAGAGTGAGTGTTGTGTTTACACACTTTATTTTTCTTCTGAGCCGTAGGTTTGCACAATGGGGCTAAAATGTTTACTAAACCATATTTCAATTAGATGTATTATCATCGCAATCTTGTTCCATGTAACAAAGCCCTGGAACAGTAGATTTAGTATAATTCTTAAAAAGTCTAAAACTTGCAGAGTGGTCAATGAACACTGGCCTCAAATTAAAGTCACCAGCTGTATTAGAGTCTAGCGGGAGAGTCAATCTGTACTGGGAGGCATGAAGGCCAACTCTGACTTCTCCCCGGCATTAAAAGCCTGAGTTGGCATCTTCCCAAGGTGCTTCTGTCTAAATCAAACATCTGTTCATTAGTGTTGTCACTTTCATTTAATATCCTTAGCTGGACCTTTCAGACCAGCTACTCTCAACTCTTTTGGCATCAAGGACCAATTTCATGGAAAACAGTTTTTCTATTGAAGGAGGAAAATGGTTACCAGATGAATTAATGAGCTTGCAAAGTAGACGCCTTACATGCACCATCCAGGGCAGGATTTGTGCTTCTGTAGGAATCTGATGCACTTGTTTATTTGACAAGAGACACTAGCGTAAGGTTCAGTATTGTGTTTCAGTGTTAGGGAGGGTTGGCCAGAAGAGAGAAGAAATAGCCAGCCAGTGGAACAATCGAACATACAGGCATTTGCCAAGTGTGTCATCTCGTGTGGGTGAAGTTTGTAGTGCTCTGAAGCAATTACAGTCATAACATCAAGGAATCACTAATCACGGGTCACCACAACAGATACAGGAATAGCAAAAATATTGGAAATGTTAGGAGAACTGTCAAAACGTTTGGAGCAGAAAATTGAGCAGAGCACATGATGTTGGAGAAATGCTTTGCTAGGCTTGATTTACACAAGGTTGCCTTAAGCCATAACTTTATAAAAGGAAAACAAAACAAAAACAGTAGTACTTATGAAACACAATAAAACCAAGTATGCCTGCATGTATATTTGACATGCACCGTATACTACATAGTACACATATACTATTTACATTTAATGTTAAAGTGACTGAAACACATGAAGCATTTAAACCCATGTCATAAGAATAGTCCATAAAGAAAGAGGAAAGGAAAGAAATGTCAGTTAGCAGTTCTAGGGAAACCATATGATTTAGAAGCTACTTAAAAAAAAAGAATAAAATGAACATTTTCTGTCCTTTCCATGTAACATACTTAAGATTTTAAAATGAGTACATAAAGAGTTTCTGTTTTGAAAGTAATCTAGCAGATAAATGAAGACATATCTAAAACATTATGTTATTAAAACTCAAAAATTTAACATATCTGTATCATAAAGACAGGATAATATTGTGAGAAGGTAGAGACATATACACCACAGGCCTGCTAATAAAAGTACAAAACATTACTTCATTCACAGAAAAATTAAGACTTTACTCTGATCAACATTTTAGATCTATCAATTTCTAAGAAATATAGAAGATAAGAAAATTAAATTACACTAAAAAGAAACAAGCTCTGAAATCCATGTTATGGGGAATCATGAAGGGAAAGTATTCATTTTCTTTATCAAAAACTAAAGTGAAGAAAAAAGTGAAGAAAACTGTAAGAATTTTTAAATAGTGAAAAAATGCAACTGTTGATGAACCCTAGAGACCAAAATAGACAACTGATCAAAAATGAAGGAGATTCACGTGAATGATACTGCATATTAAAAAGGATAGCTGTAACTCCCCTTAGGGGGAAAATATAAGAGCAAGTGTTATATTAAAATTAATATAAGTAATCTCAAAAAATGTAAATAACTGATATTTGACTAAGAGGAAATAAACCATGAAAATGACATTTGTCTATGTTTGGTCAGGACATATTAATTTTAATTTTTTAAATTGGGAAAATCTAATAAGCAAAAACAGTATTTAATCTGGTTATATATTTCTTTTGTTACAGAAGAGGCATGTGGTCCTCCTATTTAAGGATGAGTCTCTTGTTTAATTTCTTGTGAATTTTCTGGTTCTTTATTTGTCAAACTTTACTGGTAATAGTTCTTTTCTCACCTCTTCCTTCCCTCTTCTTTAATCTTTTGACCCATTTCACATCTGAGAAAGATCTATCTCCCTACTTTGTATTATATTTTATTTGTTCTTGATTTTAATTTGGGTTTCACATATAAGAGAAACCACACAATAATTAAGCCTGCATGTTATATTTATTTCACTTAATATTATGTTCTCAAGATCATCCAGCAAGACATAAGAAATTAAAGAAGTAACATTTCATATATTTAAAATACATAACATTTTATTTTAATAGATATTTATTTGAATACCAAAATTTTTAAGTTGAAAATGGAATTCATTAAGGAATTAAATTTATTAAGAAATATAAGTTGGGAAATATTTAAAATATTAGTAACATTCTAGTCTCAAGTATATTAATTACATTTATATGAATATAAAATATATAAATATTTCAGATTTATATTCTATATCAATATAATCTTTCATTCAAGTTTTTGGATTTAATATGCATTTAGTATCAAAATGATGATATAAAAGAATTACCTTAAGGAACTTGCATTATATGGGCAATTATGAGGAACAAATAAATGAATTGTTGTCAACTATATTGTTCTTTTTTTTTTTTTTTTTGAGACAGGGTCTTGCTTTGCAGTTCAGGCTGGCCCTGGGCTTACTATGTAGCCCTGGCAAGCCTCGAACTCAGCAATCCTCCTGCCTCTGCCTCTCGAGTGCTGGGGTTACAGGTGTGAGACACCACGCCCGGCTTGTTCACTTTTTAAAATACGGAATTGTCACATCATCTAAGTATTGTCTTGAGTGCAATTACTTAATGATCTTGTACAACATGTAATGTTTCATCAAATGAGCATCATAAAATGCAGACAATATTTTGTTTCAAACACTATTTTAATGTATTTTCCATCACATTTTTCTGCAATGATTAGAAATACACTTTTTACACAACTATATGAATGTATAAATATTCCATTTATTCTATTTATTCTATCTACTTGTAGGAAAGACCTTCCAGCTACTTTGCAGTTTTAGTTTGAAATATTTTGAAGATCTATCCTGTTGCTAATACTCTGACAGTGACTAGGAATTAAAAGTTGATGAAGAGGGGCCAGAGATTTAGCTCAGTGCTTCTGGCACCTGCCTCGCAAGCGCAAGGCCCTGAGTTCGATCCCGGTAACCACATAGAATGCTGGGCGTGGTGACTCACACCCACCAGCAATCAATACCACATACCACAGTGCCCGGTATGGTGGCTCACGCCTGTCATCCCAGCACTCGGGAGGCAGAGACAGGAGGATTGCTGAGTTCGAGGCTTGCCTGGGCTACATAGTGAGCTCAGGGCCAGCCTGGACTACAAAGTGAGACCCTGTCTCAAAAAAAAAAAAAAAAAAAAAAAAGCTGACGAAGACCCATGTTCTCTCTCAAGGAGCTCAGAGAATAGTGCTACAGAACAGCACGTCAACGAACCACAAAGGAGTGTATAATCTAGTGAGAAGTGCAGGCAATTCAGGAACAGACGCCATCACTTTTATCTGTTTAGGCGTGGTGGGAATTTGCAGAGGAGCCTGAGTCCCGCTTTACAGAACTGAAGAGGAAATCTGACCTGCGCCTGTATTCACCAACAGTCATCGAAAATATGACAGATACTGTGTTAAGCGTCACGTTTCCATGGCTTTGTGAAACATGAGTTTAACACTTCAGAAACCTGATACGACTAAGCAACTACCTTCATGGACGACTGGAGTTTTGTCAAGATAAGAAAGAAAAGAGAAAGAAAAGCATTCCAGGTAATCGTAGAGCTGATGTAAAGGCACAAAGGAACTAAGTGCCCATATTTCCATTATTTATTAACTGACCAGTGCTGATGGTGCTGAGGGTTGTGAAGTTTGAGACTTTTTCAAGATTTTCAGCCTAATGAAAAACAAGTCCTTCCTTAGGTAATGCACCTTGCGTGTATATTTCCATTTCACTCTGTACCAGAAAGCAATGACTTTAAATTTCTGTAAAGATCTCGTTTTCCTTAGTGGATGTATGTAATTTTACTAAAGAGTATCACTTTCTGTTCTCTACAGCCCTGAACTACGAGTGTCATAATTTCCTTTTCTTATCTGTGTTTGCTGCTATCACACTTGTCCCCATTCTCCTTTCCATACTTCTTTACAATCACTTTATGATTGTTGTTGTTGTTGTTTTCTGAGCAACTGGAAAGACTCACAAAATAACCTTGTGCGCTAATAATTCTGAAATTAGATTGAAATAGAAGAGAAATTAGTAACAGAAGATACATTCAAAAATTAAAACTGTTCATGCATGAGATCGTAGAGAGGTTTGTAACCACTGAGAAAATCCTTACACTTTACCTATCTTTCCCTATGTCTATTTTGAAATGACTTTGCATTCAGCAAAAGTGAAGGATTTTACAGATGACTAATGTCTGTGAAAATGAGATTTCTCCTCTGAACTCACTTTAATTAACATTCTGTAAGTAAGGGAACATATTACTGCTGCGATCTCCATATTTGGTTAGTGTTAACTTTTTAGAAAAGTGATGCTTGAGCTTGCATGCCAAACAGCTCTGCTCCATGGGTCTACAGTGTTTACACATTGTCTATTTACCCTCCAGGTACTTTCTTATTGAATAGTGCTGCATAAATGATGGTCAGAGAGAATAAGAGTTCTTTAGTATTACACATATCTTTTCTGTTTTTACTTTTGTTGTCTCTCTGGTTCTTAACACTATAACTTGAACTTCTGCAACACAGACCATTACACTGAATACTGCCTCAACTTACAGTCCCAGAAAAGCTACAATTGGAAGGACTCACTCTTTTTCCATCCAACTCAGAAGTTTGATATGTAGTTTGTTTTCTCACACATGATGACAAGAGAACTATCTCTCCATAGGAAATTTGTCCCATAATTTCAGATCACAGCAGTCTCCATAGGCAGTTTGAGCAAAGTTGTCTGTGCAAACAAGAGGGAATATTTTATCACCTTGCAATAATTACTCACGGGTAAAATCAATTAATATCTGTGGTAGACATTTAATCTCTTTCATATATCAAAGCATATATAACAATGTGTGATTTTTGTCTGAAATATATACTCATCATTTTATCGTTCCAACATAATTAACTCTACATGGTTAGGATTATTTTCTTAATTTGTATGAATTCTACTTTACAAAAGTTTTTTTTTTATTTAAATTACACAAGGTCTGTAATTTTAAATTATTTTCTTTTGCATTGCTTCATTGTGGATTCACTATTGGTTAAATATACTGCAGAGAAAAGCAAACTGACTCTGCTGATATGAACACTGCAGCACGATAGAAATATTGATAGGGAAACTGACAGAATGGAAGCCTGAGTTGGAAACTTTCTACAAAAAGCTAAAGGTTAAGTAGATGTTGATGAATTATGTGTCAACTATGATGTCACTTGAGACTCAAACCATTGGCCAATAGTTGTATTTTACTTGATATTAAATGTATGCCATACATAGTGTGATAATTTACAAAGACAATAACAAGTGCAAAATACTTCTGAGAAATTTTCTCAGAGGATTGGGACTGGAAATCAGAAGACATCATTTACAGCAGAGGGGAAAAAATGTTTCTTTCCAGGGAACTATTAAAAAAAATGTGGTGCACACTAGCAATAGGCAAGTGAATAGGCAGGTAAAGAATCACCAAGATCTACTATGAAAACAGGAACAACAAAAAGCTATCAATTGTGCCCTACTAAGGACAAGAAAACAAACATATTTGCTATCAGTATACGTGCTACTTCTATATGGAACATGTAATTTTCATAGGTGAAGACTGCCTTCTGTGTGATAATTGAAGTCAAGATTTTTTTCTATGGTAGACTTTTGTTTGTATTTATATCATGCTTCACATATATATTTATTTTTGGCGTTCTCTTTAAGTTTTGTAAAAAAATGTACAGCTGATGTGAAAATGCTGATTCTAAATGGACAATACATAGGAAATTTTAAATATTTTATTCTATAGGTATTTTATCTTATTGTTAATTATACATTGTGTAATATATTAAGAACCTCCTCACAAAATAGCAAGTCCAGGGAGTTGTCAAGTGTGTCATATAAAATGCTAGGAAAGCAAAACACATGTACTTTCAGTGTAAGTGGTACCCACATATGGAACAGGATGTTGTTATGTGTGAAGACTGCCTTAGGTAAGATAAAGTAAAAATTATTGATTTTCTGGAGTTATATTGCTATTTTTATTATAGTTAATATAGTAATTTGCTATGTTTTAGACATTGTACATTAAAAAATAGACAAAGTATATTATTTTTGCTATACTTATTTCAAAGAGTTAAATTTTATCATCATATATTAGTGTCTGGATTTAGGTTTTTGTCAAAATGAATTATTTTACTTTTCATATATCAGGACTTTTAATAGTTTAAATTCATTTTATAATTATATGAATTTAACCCAAATATTAACTTCAGATATACAATATAAAATATGAGTTTAGTTTTATTACTATTTGTTTTTT
>PVIC010043138.1:0-15547 GCA_004025085.1 Thryonomys swinderianus | reverse complement strand
CTCGCTTTGTAGTTCAGGCTGGCCCTGAGCTCACTATGTAGCCCAGGCAAGCCTTGAACTCAGCAATCCGCCTGTCTCTGCCTCCCGAGTGCTGGGATTACAGGCGTGAACCACCACACCTGGCACTGTGGTATGTGGTGTTGATTGCTAGGGGGTGTGAGTCACCACGCCCAGCATTGTATGTGGTTGCTGGGGATCGAACTCAGGACCTGGCACTTGCGAGGTAGCCGCTGGAACCACTGAACTAAATCTCCAGCCCTTTACCAAGTTTTTGTCTCTTGTGCCATACCTGAAAATCTGAGTCCACTGTAATAAGAAGCTAATTCCTAAAGCAGCTCAAACCTAGCTCTAATAGATGTCTGATTTGATGATCTTCAAATCATAGCATTACTTTTGAAATCCCTGAACCCCAACGTACCACCTATGGCAGCTTATTTTTTTCCACACAGGACAACCTTGAATGGTCTGTGGTCAACAGACAAAATCCAAAGGCTGAGAGAAAAGAAGAAATTTCTTTTCCCAGGACCTACCTCACTAAGAGAAAGTCACCAGACCTGCCTGGTGAGAGAAACCAGGTCAGGTCCAGAGCTGACTGGAGTCACCTGCCCTAGCCCAGAGACCGGAAGTGAAAAGAGAAAAGGCAATCTGGAAGGCATCAGAGGGCCTCTGCAGCTTCTCTGTAGAATTAGGAGCTGTCACAAGAGCCCTTTGGTCCTGAGCTCCACGGATACGGCTGAAGTGGACCCTGATGAGGCTGGACTGAGTTCCACCTCTAGCAGTGAGCCTGGCTGATTATTGCACCTGGTCGGCACAGAAATACTGTATAAATCCTAGACTTCCTGGTGCCGAAAGGACTGAAAAACAGCTAACATGCATTGGGCACGTACTACGGTTACAACACAGGCGTTTTTTTCCTCAAACTTCACAGAGGAAGGTGGTGGTTTAAACCTCCTCCCACCAGGCCCACAAGTGAGATTCGAAGGTGAGCCGGGCTCCGAGCCTCGGGCAGAGCAGATGGCACCCAGGTGCTTTCTCTTTACATCCGGAGTCCTCACGCTCCTCGGTTGGAGAACCTTGAGTTCGAGCCTCTTTCCACAGAGGGGAAACTGAGGCCTGGGGACGGATAAAGGTCGCAAGGCCAGCCCTGGACACAATCCAAGCCTGCTGACCATGCTGGAGCGTGGTGGCGGCATCTCGGTAGCGTTTTCCCGACCCCCACTCCCACCCTACCCCGACAGGACTCAGGCACCGCTGAACGAGTGCATGACTCAGAGGGCGGGGACTGAGGGGGCCGAGCTCTCGGGTCGGGCGGGCGACAACTTGCCGGAGTGAAACTGGGAGAAGGCCATCCTTCGGAGGTCGGCGAGCGGCTAGGACGCCGCTCAGTCAGCCAGCCGCAGCTTCCGCCCGAGCGAGGTGGCGGCAGGAATCCTCGCTGCGTGCGTGCCGCTGCTCACCCTCCCATTGGCCAAACGGGCACTGGGGGCGGCACCCCTGGCAACCTCCTCCTGTGATTGGGCAGTGGCCGCCCGGGCCCCGCCTCCAGCCCCCGGCAGTCAAGGTGAGAGGAGGGTTTGGAGCGTGGGTCGCAGCGTGTTGCTGCCTGCCGCGAGCCGAACCTGTGGCTTAGGCCGGCGGTGCTCTCCGAGGCCCTCCCCACCCAGCTTGCGCCTGTTCCCGCCAGCCCAGCGCAGGTCTGAGCGCTGGGTGGGACAGCTCCCCGCTTTAAGTCTGGGGTCCCGCCAGCGGGCCACCCGGCCAGCCCGAGAGGACCGGGCCGAACTCTGAGGTCCTAAGTCAGGGTCTCTAAACACACCACAGTCCCACTCCCAGCCCAGGGCCAATAACTGGAGAAGACGGGAGTGTCACAGCGGAACTTTATTGAGAGGAAACATGGTCACACCCAGCAGGCGCGCTTTCACTCGCTCTCTCACAGTCACACGCACTCGCACGCACACACCCTGCTCCAGCCTTTGCCACGGCCCAGTTCTCGGGCACAGGGGTGGGGCGCTCGATCCCTAGGACCCAGCGGCGGCAGGGGCCAGAGGGAGGCGCGGGGCGGGGTGGGGAGGGGCTGGGGTCGGGTCGGGGGTCAGGGGTGGGCTGGGGTGGCAGGTGGCGCGCGACGAGAGGATCCTGAGCACAGTGGCCTCCGCGCGGCGGTGTCCCCGGAGGAGGAGCCTCTCGGAGCCGGGCAGAGCACTCGGGAAGGCCTGGGAGGACGCGCCTCCCGCCCCCTGCGAGTCCTCTGGGCGGCAGCGGGGGACTGGAGCGGGCAGCAGGGCAGGCGGCAGCAGGCAGGCTCAGCTCTGGGGCTCCTCGGGGGCCTCGCCTCCCTCTTCCCCGGCGCTGTCGGCTGTCCACAGTGTCAGGTTGTCTCTCAGCAGCTGCATGATGAGGGTGCTGTCTTTGTAGGAGTCCTCGCTGAGAGTGTGCAGGTCAGCCATGGCCTCGTCGAAAGTGGTCTTAGCCAGCGAGATGGCCTCCTCGGGGCTGTTGGCAATCTCGTAGTGGAAGACAGAAAAGTTCAGGGCCAGGCCCAGGCGGATGGGGTTGGTGGGTGGCATCTCCTTCTTGCTGATGTCCATGGCCTCCTGGTAGGCTGCCCGGGCAGAGTTGATGATGCGCTTCTTGTCGTCGCCGGTGGCCACCTCGGCCAGGTAGCGGTAGTAGTCGCCCTTCATCTTCAGGTAGAAGACCCGGCACTCAGCCTCCCCGGCCTCCTTGATGAGGTGGGCGTCCAGCAGGCCCAGCACGGTGTCGCACACGCCCCGGAGCTCCGACTCCACCTTCTCCCGGTACTCCCGCACCTCAGGGCCCTTCTCCTCCGAGCCCTCCTCGCTGCTCTTCTGCTCGATGCTGGACAGGACCCTCCAGGCAGCCCTCTGGCCGCCCACCACGTTCTTATAGGCCACGGAGAGCAGATTTCGCTCTTCGCAGGAGAGGTCTTCACCCTTCTCCACGGCGCCCTTCATGAAGGCTGCCATGTCCTCATAGCGCTCGGCCTGCTCAGCCAGCTTGGCCTTCTGGATCAGACTGGCTCTCTCCATGGCTCTGGGACAGACGGTCAGGTGGCGGGCTAGCTGGCTGCCAGAGGACCGATGCCGGCTTCTGTGCCTCTCCTGCTCTCGGCCTGCCTTTTGGCTGGGTGGCCTGCCCCAGAGAAGGGTGGGGAGAGCCAGGGGCGGGACTGGGGGCCAAGACCTGCCTCCTTTCGCCCTTCTCCCCGCACCCTTTCCGGCTCTTCCTTAGAGGTAAAAGGGCGGGATGTGGAGGCGAGTGAGTCATCGGGACAGTCAGCAGGAGAAACCCTGGTGTGGGCCCCACCTTTCGGGCTCCAGGCTGCCCCCTGCTGCTCAACGCGGCACCGCGCAGGCGCCCAAATTAGGAAGCGGCCCGCATCCTCCTCCAGCCAGCGCCGTCCGCAGGAGGGTGGGGTTCTAATCCTGCCAGGTATGCTTTCCTCTCAGTTCAGGTGAGATAACGCATGTGTAGGCAGTTGCAGTTTCCCAAGCACTTTCTCAGGCAGGATCTCACCTAATCCCCATGACGTCTCTGCGAGCTACGCAGACCGGAGACTGTCAGAGAGGGGTGGCGCAGCCGCCAGCTCCCTACACTCTTCCCCTGCACCCTGCTTCCTTTAACTCTTCTCCCACTGAGGCCTCTGACCCCTGAGCTCTATCTAGTGTGTGGAGGTGGAAGTCCGTCTTCTTCCTGAGTCTCCCTGAAGATACAGCAGTGCTGGGGAGCAGTTCCCTGCTCCTCACTCTCCCTCTGACCCCCAAAATGCACAGGTGGCAGCTTTCAAGGTGCCACTTAATGAAGTGTTTAACAAGCAGCCTCTGACGCTCCAGCCCAGCCTTTGTGATTAGTCACCCCTCAGGTTTGCTGGACACCTTCCCTGTCACAGCACAATCTCCCCTTTCAAGTTGGTGGCCTGTTGCCACTTGTCTGGAGATGTAGCTCTGACTCTCCACAGGAGGTCACCTGCCCCCTCCAAGCTGCTGCCACCGCGATGTATCTACGGGGCTCCCGGGGGTGGGGGCCCAGCTCCTTGGCTGCCCCACTTTCCAGCATGACTCAGATTGGCCTCGGACAGAGGCTTGGGAAGCCACCTCGGTGCTCAGTCCAGCCTGGCCCCCGGGGGATGCCAGCAGCCTGGGGAAAGAGACAGGACCGAGGCAAAGGAGGCTGTGGTGACACATAGCATTTTGTTTTATGGGGTAGCAATTCCAGCTGAGTGACGTCTCTCCAGCCCATCTTCCAGAAGTTTCCTCTCTCTGCCTGTGGCCCCGACTCTGACCCCTGACAGAAGCCTCAGAGATGGACACCTCTTACCAACCATCTCTTTCTGCTTGCGGGAACCATCTCTGAGTTTCACCAAGAACTCAGAGTGTTGTCACCGGGCCTTGGAGGGTGGGTTCCTGCTTACCTGCCTCATCCTCGGCAAAAGCTCAGACAAGGCTCAAGGGGGCTCCTGCGGGTCCGGCCAGTCCAACCCTCAAGTCTAAGTCTCCCCTGGTTCCCCAGTATCTGGGAACCCACTTCGCCCTCTGGGAGAAGGGCTCGAAGGACTGCAGATGAAAACTGCCTCTTCGCTACAGTAGAGGTAGGAAGAGGTCTGGGTTGATGCCAAAGGGTTTCCCACGAAGCAGAGGGACTTTAGGCTGGCACCCTAGAGGTGTTGCTCAAACAGGAACTCTGACAATGGAAAGGCCTTATTCTAAATTACCAACTCCAGTGCTCGCTTCGGCAGCACATATACTAAATTACCAACTCCTAAGGAGTGTCTTTAGGTAGACGGACTCCAAACTCCTAAGGAGTGTCTTTAGGTAGAGGGACTCCAAAGCTTTCGTTTGTTTGTTTAGATTTTTTGAGACAGGGTCTCACTTTGTAGTTCAGGCTCGTCCTGAACTCACTATGCAGCCCAGGCAAACCTCAAACTTGAGGCAATCCTCCTGCCTCTGCCTCCTGATCAAACTCAAGACCTTGCACTTAGCAGGCAGTTGCCAGAACCACTGACCTAAATCCTTAGCCCCTCCAAGACTGTTTTGTCTTTTTTTTTCCTTTTCTTTTTTTTTTGTGGTACCAGAGATTGAACAGGCCCTTGTGCTGCCAGAGGAGGTGCAGTGTCACTTGAGCTGAATCTCCAGCCCCAAGACTTTTTTTTCCAGTGGTATTGAGAATGGAACCCAGAGCCTTCACACTGAGCTACATCCCCAGCCCTTTCATTTTTTTTTTTAATTTTTAGACAAAGTCTCAGTAAGATCCTAAATTCCTCAGCCTAGGTGTGAATTTAGAATCCTCCTGCCTCAGCCTCCCAGAGTATTGGGGTTAGGGTTGGGCTACCATATACCAACAGTTTTTTACTTGTTTCATTCTCTCCAAATTATTAATAGTCCATTTATGTTATTTTCCCAGCCTGGTATTTTTGCAGACTGCCTGAGTTCAGTTCTTACAAACTGTTGTAGCCCTGGCCAAGTAACAACCTTTGTAAGCCTCAGTCACTGGAGTTATAAAATGGGGCCTGATGGTGGCTTACATCTATAATCTCAGCACTCCGGGAGGCAGAGGCAGGAAGACTGCTGAGTTGGAGGCTTGCCTGGGCTACATAGTAAGCTCAGGGCCAGCCTGAACTACAAAGCGAGAACCAATTTCAAAAAAATAAATAAACAAGGGGGCTTGTAAAGATAAAATAAGTGAACGGGAAGCACTTGGTGGAGTGGATGGTAAAGGCCAACGTTATGGTTGTAATTATATATAAAGAAAATACTGACACAGAGCTGGGTTCTATGAAATGAAGGCAGGCCTTAGCCAAAGACCAGACCGTGCCCCGCTGGCCACTACGCCTGCAGATACAATCAGACGGCTCAGCGGTGCCTCCTGTGCTGGGCGTTCCGCAGGCCCCAGGCCCTCAAGAATGTTCTTCTGCAGGAGTCATCTCCATGGAGTCACCTCCACAGAGCCTCCCCAAGTCCTGGGAGAAATCTGGGGTGAGAGCTGGTGGGCTAGGAATTTTGGAGCTTCCAAATTCAAGAGGCATTCTCAGCCCTTCGGCCAGCGGCCAGCAGGGGTTCCCAGAATACCTGGAGCCCCTTAAGCTTCCTTCTCTGCTGAGGCTCAAGGCTGGATCTGGAAGCCAGGCGGCCTGGCCGCTCCTGCTGGCTCGGGCCTGTCGATCCTGACTCAGTTCCTGTGTTTCCTCCCTTTGCCTCTGGGCCTTCATTTCTCAAGTCCAGGAGCGCAGGCAGGCAGGAGGCAGCAGGCCCCAGCAGGGCTCAGAGCTCCACATCAGCGACCTGAGTCAGCAGGGCCCAGGCGGGCTCTCCCCATGCTGCCTGGCCCTCGCCTCTTCTGGAGCACTGTCCTCGCAGTGGCTCAGGGCCCTGGGCCCGCCCTCCGCCTGTCCTGCCTTAGCTTGCAGCAGCAGGCTGTGGAGGGCTATGCTGCAGAGAAAGGAAAGCGGCTGCCACCGACCTCCGCAGGGTGCGAAGCAGAGGAGGGCAGGGCCCGAGTTAGGCTTCAGGGAGAACTTTCTACTCTCTGGGATTCAAGATAGAGGGGTAACTCGAGGAGCTCCAGTACCTCCTCCCGGCTAGTTGTAAGAGGCGGTTACACAGCTGAGCACTTTCTCTCCCAGCTGCCCCTGGGAAGGGATCGAGATTGCTCTGAAGTGACTCAGCTGGTCCAGCCTCTGCTCGAGGCACTGGTGATCAGAGTGGCCGCATCTCCCAGCCAGGCCAGCCCAGGGGGTAGTGGGGATGTCTGCAGAGCGGAATGAGGTCAGGGTGTGGGGCCGCATTCCCGCTGTGTCCTGAGGCCTCGGGCAGGCCCCTTCCTGCCCCTGGGTCCGGCTTCCCCAGGAGAGGAGGGAGGGCCCAGGCTGACCGTCTCATCTGTTTCGAATCACGGGGCTTCTCAAGACCCCGCTCTGCCCAGCCGTGTGGAAGGGAGCGATGGGTGCCGGTCCTGGATTTGCTGCTCATGAGCCTGGCCAGCTCTGGACCCTTCCCCGGCCTCAGTTCCCTCACCTGTGAAAGGGTGGCATCACCTTCCTCTTCGGGGGAGGTGAGAAAACGGGCCGGCCCCTGGCAAGCCCTTGCCCAGTGGCAGCAGAGTAGTGTTCCCGTCACATGAGGTGGCAGCTGCCGAGAGAGAAGGTGCCATGAGGCTGACCCTGGGGTGTGAGCCCCAGCCTGACCTGTCTGTCTCGCCCCAGCTGCGGCCTGTCGGAGACTGATCAGCTGAGGCTGCAAAGGCCCACGGAGGAGACCACGCTCTGAAGGGGCAGAGGAGACTGCCTCGGCGGCGGCGGTCGTGTCCCTCCTGGTCTCGCCACCGGCCGGAACAAAGCAGGTTCGGGTAAGCCGGGAGCAGCACGCCCGCTGCAGGCCCACAGACAAACCCAGGCTCAACGCGGCACCAGTCAAGGGTTTGGCAAGAAGAGGGAATCTTTATTCTGGTTATAAAAGGTATAGGACAGCAGACAAGCAGCCCCCAGCCCCGGGCTTGATTTTGATTTCCTGGGGCCCAGCTGGGACCCCTCTAGGTGCCGTGAGGACCATGGCGCCGGGCTGAGCCAGCTCCATCCCTCCAGCGCCGTCCTGTGGGGGAGGGGACCGTGAGAACAGTGTGGAGCTGCTTGTGCTTTGAACAGTCACCAAACTTGTTCAGCAGCGTCCTCGGCACCCCAGCGGTCCAGGGGAAACCTGCTCAGCTTGACTCTGCCTAGCCAGACCTGGATGGAGATGGTGGGGGAGGGGGAGACAGCTTCGAGGTCTCCTCGAGGACCTGGGGAAGGGCGGTGGGGTTCCAGCATAGTATCCCAGGACTGGCTCTCGCTGGGTATGGCTTTCTGCACTCTGGCCGCGTGGAGCGGAGGCGGGGGCAACAGGCCAGCCCTTTCCCCGTGGGGAGCCCTGGGGCCTGGAGGGTGCGAAGGGCAGGCTGGGGGCAGACCCTGTAGGCACAGACGGTGGCAGACGGGCCACAGGTCAGGCAGGTGGAGGTGGCGGGCGCCTGGCTCCCCCGGCCCGCTCCTGGAGAGGCAGACAGCGAGGCAGAGAGCGCGTCCTCAGCAGGTCCTTGAGCCCTCGCACGCACTGGAGATCCGCAGGCCAGCACAGGAGGAGGACAGGGGGGTCAGTGGGGGAGGCGGCCCGAGGGCTCGTGGTGGGGACAAGGGCTGCCACAGCACCCGCCTCTCTCTGAGGGAAGGGCGGCAGGCGGCGAGAGGGGGCAGCGGGACAGAGGACGGGCGGGAGAGAGGGCAAAGGGGGGACAACAGTCAGCACACGCGTGTCGGGGTGTGGGTGGCAGGCCCCTGCACGGGGGGCACCACCAGAGCAGGCTGGCACCTCAGAGGGCCCCCGCTTCAGTCCTCTCCCGTGGGATGGCACTCTGAGAAGCCATCTCCTCAGTCCAGCTCCGCCCGGGGAGCCTGCACCACGCCACGCCACGCCACGCCACACATGGACAAGATGGAGGCTCCGTGGGTGGGCGAGCATGCGGTGATCATGAAATGGTGCGAGGGGAGCAGCGCTGGCCAGCGGGCGAGTACAGTCTTACCAGCTAACCCTCTGCCAAGAGGCCTGTTAGCTCCCCTCAGGCTGTGCAGGAGATGGCAAAGTCCTGACAGGTGTCCTCCTGGGGAGACAGCGGAGAGTGCCCACGTTACGAGCGTCTGAGGGCCTCCTGCCCAGGCAGGGCAGCTCTGCCTGTCAAACTAGAATCTACTGCCCCATCCTCTTAGCTGAGCACTCATTGGATCAGGGTGAGAGAGCGGCAGGGAGACTCAGCCAAGACCCCAGGCAGGGCAAAGTGGGGGTGCAGAGGGGACGGGGTGGCTCCCCCGGGCCCCCACTCTGCCTCCAGCAGACAACTCCGGCCACCGGCCCCGCCTGTCTTCTCTCTGCCTCCTGAAGAAATGCCCCTTTATCTCAAAGAACCCAGGACTGTCAACTGGGGCCTCAGCAAAGAAAAAGCAAACAAAAAACAAACCAAAGCAAGTCAACTCTTAAAAACAAAATTTTTATTACAAGCAGGAACAAAGGGTACTGGCTCAAGTAAAGGGCAGGTGGGAGCCCTGCAGTCAGCCTCCCCGCCCCGCCCAGGGCCTGAGGCGGGCAGAGCTCCCTTCCCAGGCACCCTCTGGCTCTGGCGGGGACAGGTTAGACCCTCGATTTCCTGCCACTTTCCAGGGCTTCAGCCCTCGTGCAATGGCCAAGAGGTTAGAGGGACAGGTCTCCATTTGGAAAAGGAAGAAGAGCTCACAGCGCCCTGGCTCAGATTTAGGCCAACCTTCCCTACCCTGCTGTCTCCTTCCTCTGCTTTGACACAACGTCTCGGGGCTCAGGGGGTGCGGCTTGGAGGATGGCAGCTGCTCCCCAGTGCCATCACCCCACCCACCACTCCTGGACTCAGCCTGCCCAGGCAGGTCCCAGCCGGAAGCCTAAATGGGGGCTGGGTGGCAGGGGATGGGGTGGCACAGTCCCCAGCTACCAGCTGTCTGAAGTCCTGGGGGCAGGAAAGATAAGATGGGGGACTGAGCCCCAGCGCGAGCCCAAGGGTCTCTTGTGACTGACGCGCATCCCCCTGTTCCCATGGCTCAGGCTGCACCTGAACCCACTAGGGACAGTGGAAGGGGCCGCCCCGGGGATGTGGGAGCCAGCCAGTCAAACAGGGACACAGGTGAGCACGTGTGCGTGCACGCACATACACACACACCACATACACTCACACTCACAGCCAGAAGGTCTCTTGTAATAAACTTATTAAATCCAACTAGCCTTCTGCTAACCCTTCACCTGGCACTACACAGAAAGCAACGCAGCTGACTTCTTCCTTTTGAAAAAAGGCTATGTAAAAAAGAGGTCTATAAAATTGTGCAAAATACCCAGCATTAATAAACCCGTTTCAAGTATTGCCAGCATAGCAGAACCTGCCATCCTCAGCGCTGCCCTGGGAGAGGGACGGGAGAGGCGACTCCTTGCCGAGTCACCGGGACTCCGGGAGTGGGGTTCCAGGTGCCTGGCGGCTGGTTCGGCTTCCTCAGACACAGGCTCCCCCCGCCCAGCCCTGTGATCCTACTGGCCACCTCCACACAGAGCCCTCAGATCCCCCCAAAACCCAACAGAAGAAAGAATGATCATCACACAGAGAATGCAGGAGCCCCTGACCGAAGCAGCCTAAGGCTTCACTCCCGGGCCCGAGGTCCGGAGCCTGTGTCACCTGGGTCAGCAGGGCCTAGACTGCGCCCAGCTGGAGGCCTGGCACTCAGGTCACACCTCACACAGGGCTCACCCTGGCACAGGCAGACACTCGGCCTGGTCCTCATGGTGTCTCAAGCCGCTCTGGCTGTCCTGTCCCCTCTGCCACCGATTAGGGCCCAGGGCGACCCAGGAACCGAGGCTGTGGGACTGGGTCTGGGGAGCAGAGGGGACAGCCACGCAGGGTGGGAAATAAATAAGAAAAGACTTGAGTCTTTGGCAGCCTTGCTTCCCTCGGGTGGAAGGGGGTGCCCGGCGGGTGTGGAGGGCAGCAGGTGCATTCGGAGGGGAGACAGGCCATAGGTGGCAAGTGCTGCGCCGCCTTCAGGGGTGGCCTCCTACCATGCTGGCGTCTGGCTTGGCTCCACAGGCTGGCTCGTCGCTTCTGATGGGCGAGGGTAACACGGTGTCGGACTGCACAAATCCCCTCCGGTCAATGAGACTGACAAAGCACAAGGGCAGGGACGCGTGAGGGATGTGGCCGGTGCCAAAGCTGCAGCCCAGGGCTGGATGGCAGGATCCAATTCCTGGCCAGCAAAACAGCTCGTCTCAGAAAGGCTGAGAGGGGAGCTGCCCTCTGTCGGTGGGCTCAAGACTCTCCCTTCGGAAAGGCCTCTTTCTGCCCTCTGGGAACCTGGCTTTAGTTACAGAATTTTTTCAGTGACCTATGTATCTGTCTGTTCATTTTGTTTTGTTTTTCCTGGTTTCTGGGTTCAAACTAGGTCCTTGTGCTTGCAAGGCAGGTACAGCCAGCAAGCTACATCCCAGTACCTGTTTGCCAAGAAGCCAGGATGCAGACGATAGGAAAAGCAAGGATAAACAGGCACTGAAGACAGTGAGATTCCTACTGCCACCCTCCAGGCCAGGCAGCTTGCGGGAATTCAGGTGGGGGACAGCCGGTCCGGCAAGGCCTCAGCACTGGAGCTCCCACCCTGGAGCTCTGGCACCCCCTGGTGTTAGGATGGAGAGTGCTCCCTGCCAAGGCTCGGGCGGGTTCCCTTCTGCCAGGAGGGATGGACGCCTCGCCCTATGCCAGCAGGAGGGGCCGTGTGGCTCAGCTTTGACCACAAGAGTCACTATGATGATCCCTGGGAAGTAGAATCATACATGACGCCTAATATGCGTTAACATTCGTGCTTAATTTTTCTCTCTTTTGGTACCAGGGATTGAACCCAGTGGCTTTGGGCTGAGCTATATTTCCAGCCCTTTTTTATTTCGAGATAGATTCTTGATAGGTTAGTAAATTGCCCAGGCTGGGCTTGAATTTATATTCCTCTTGCTTCAGCCTCCTAGAGGGCTTGGTTTACAGACATGGTGCACCATGCCTGGCTGTACTTAATTTTTTCCTACAACGAGCATGAATAACTAAAAATGACAAGCTTCCACCCAATTTATTTACTTGACAAATGCTGAGTGTGTTCAGTAGGTGATTGTGGAAAGGGGGTGTCTGTGGCACAGGGAAAGGTCTGCTGAGGCTCAGAACTTCTCAGAGGGGCGCCAACAGCCCCTCCAACTTACCTGGGAGGTAACGGGCCACAAAGCACAGCACAGCAGTTGGTGATAATACTTTTATGGCTGTAGGGGTTGACAGAGGCCTCACCACCCCTCTTGCTGGACCATGAGCCTTTGATCTGCAAGCAGCAAGGAGTCCTGGGTCAGTTACCTTTTTTTTTAAGTTTTTTTTTTTTTTTTTTGAGCACAGGGTCTCACTTTGTAGTTCAGGCTGGCCCTGAACTCACTATGTAGCCCAGGCAAGCCTTGAACCCAGCAATCCTCCTGCTTCTGCCTCCTGAGTGCTGGGATTACAGGTGTGAGCCACCACACCCAGCATTGTGGGGGGCAGTACTGATTGCTGGTAGGTGTGAGTCACCACGCCCAACATCATCATTATATGTGGATACCGGGATCGAACCAAGGACCTTGCACTTGCTAGGCAGGCAGTGGAACCATTGAGCTAAATCTCCAGCCCTCCTGTTTGCTTTTTATTGTTTGGAGGGTGAGAATGGTCAAGTCTGGCCCAGGATGGGCACAGTGGGTGCTCAAGTCATGTCTGGTGGTGGCAGTCTGCAGGGACTAAGCAGGGAGGGTCAATGGAGCCCCCCCTGTGCTGTGCTAGCTGCACCCCTCAGTAAGGATTCCTAGGGAGCCCCGGTCATAGCCCTGTTGCCTCCAGGTGCGGTGTGGTGGGGCAGGAAGTGCATGGCTGTGACTTCGGGTACCAACCTGGCTCTGCCCCTTCCCAGCTGTATGACCCCGCCGCACATCTCCAGTCGGCCAGGGGAGAGGAAGCCTCCCTGTCCCTCTGCCTCGGGCATGGCAGAAAGACCCCGGGAGACGAGAGGGACCAGAAGCCCGTGAGCAGTAAACACACTGACCAGACCCGAGTCTAAGGCACAAGTCCTGCCCTAGGAGATGTGAGGGCAGCTCGGGGGCCTCGGGCACTGCGCTGAGGGAGACGTATGCGGGCTCAGAGCACGCAGCAGGTCTTCTAGGGAGATGCCCGCTGCCCTGTGCCTCCGCCCCGCTCCCCGCAGGACTCCAGGCAGGAGTGCGCACAGCCACCGAGGCCCCCGTGGCCCAGCTCCAGCCGTACTCACGTCTTCGTTGGTTGTCAGGTTGGAGGCGACGAGGTAAGTGTGAAACCCTGAGAGGCCCAGGATGGACCAGATGGAGAAGAAGCATATCACCAGCTCCAGCACAGTGGCCAGTCAAGGACACACACGGGCGCAGGCGGCCTCTCTGGGCGGGGAGCTTACTAAGCTCTGCTTTTCTCAAGCAGCCGTCGCTGCAGCTCCTTTCTAAGGAGGGGACACTTACTGGGACCCTCCTATGGCCCGGTTATCACTCCTCAACAGGATTACCGCCTGGGACCCCCGGAGGAGTTAAGGGCCCCCTCAGGAGCAAACCAAAATGAGGGTGATGGGGCCGGAGGATTGGCTCAGTGGTTCCGGTGCCTGCCTCGCAAGCGCAAGGTCCTGAGTTCAATCCCCGGTAACCACATATAATGCTGGGCGTGGAGACTCCCGCCCACCAACAATCAACACTGCATACCACAAAGCTGGGCGTGATGGCTCATGCCTGTAATCCCAGCACTCGGGAGGCAGAGGCAGGAGGATTGCTGAGTTCAAGGCTTGCCTGGGCTACATAGTGAGCTCAGGACCAGCCTGAACTACAAAGCGAGACCCTGTCTCAAAAAGGAAAAAAAAAAAATGGGGGTGATGGGTGGCAGAGGCACTAAAGATCCCAAACACAGGACTTGGAGCACGGCATGGTCCAGGAAGCTTGGCATCCTAAGGGACGTGGCCTCTTCCAGGTCCCGCCAGGTTCTTAGACAGCCCAGGTCCACAGTGCCCCATCCAGGATCAGATCCAACCTGGGCACAAACACAAGCAACTGGCGCACTGGATTCCGGAGGTGATAGTGGCTCTGGCACGCCCCTGGGGGCCCACCCAGGGAAGGGCACCGGTTCTCTGGTGCCCACCAGCTGACAAAGGATATCTCGCCGGTGTCTCCTTCAGAGTGGAGAGGAAGTTACTTCCCTGAGAGCCTGGGGAGGAAGGGCAAGAGGGCACAGCTCAGCGGCGGCCACAGCCCCTGACCCGGCCCAGCCTGCGGGCCAGTCCCTGCTGCTCCCCTGTGCTGACCCCCACTCACGCAGCGTCAGGTGGGTGACCACGCAGGCAAAGATGAAGGCCGTCAGGAAGGAGAGGGAGAGGATGAACGCGTAGAAGAAGCGGTAGTTCCGTCTGCCCACACAGTTGCCCACCCAGGGACAATGGTGGTCAAAGCGTTCTGGAAGACAGAAGGGGTGACAGGTGAGTGAGGACTGGCCTGCGAGCAGCACGGGGTTCAAAGGCTCCACCCCGCAGCTGGGCCACTACCCACTCCCGCACGCCAGCTGACTCCGGCCCCTGGTCACGCTCTGCTTGGTCTATGCTTCTCCACCTTGCTGGGGAGCCCCAAGTCCTCCTCCATGTCTCAGCTACAGAGCCACTTCCTTCAAAAGGCCCCCCCGGCCCAGACTCGGCAACCCCATCATGCAGGGTGTTTTGGACTTACAGTGACCAGAGGCGGCCAATTCCCCGCTGGGCCATATGCTCCACAGGAGGGCTGTGGGGCCTCACACCGCGGCGACACCCCAGCACCCGGTGCAAAGGCCCACAGAAAGCACCCGACTGACCCACTCCAGCCACATGCCAACAGCCAATGACCTGCCCTCGCTCTAGGACTAGGACAAGAGGCCCAGGAGGGGCTGGGCCACGAGGAAGCCACGGATAGCTGGCCTCAGAGGCCACGGCAGAGCCCTGAGCTGCCCGGGCTGGGATCACACCCAGCCTGGTGAGGACAGTCTCCATGGGAATGTGGGTCACAAGCCGGACGCGAGGCTCATGCCGAGGCTGGCGCCCTCACAGGAGGCGGGTGGGGCAGACACTCAGGGATGAGCGGCACCCACTGAGTCACCCGCTTCGTTGCCTTCCGTCATGGGTGGCTCCCGCTGCCCTCTTGCTTGGGGCGTGCTGAGCTGGCAAGATGAGGTCACTGCTCGAGAGCTGTGCTCTGTCACCGTGGCTCAGCTCCCCGGGCCTTCGCCGTGTCTGCCTTAGGACGCCCTCCCGCAGGACCCACCCCGGGTCCCCACAGAGCTGCGTGGCCGCGAGAGAGCACAGTGCTGCGAGTCAGGAGCATCTTCCAGCCCGACAGGGCCTCTCGCCTCCCCAGCTCCACCCCTGGGAACCCCGGGCCGCAGTCTGCGTGGCAGCCACTGTCTCGGGCCCACAGGCATCTGGGATGCTACTGGTCCAGTCTCTCCTGGGAACGCGGGCCTACCGAGGTTCAGGTCAACACGGGAGGTACGTCTAAGTCCTCTCTGTGTCCACCATGCACTTCCGGGCTGGGGGAGGAATGTGGCGACCCTGGGCAGAAGCCACGACGTCGCTGCTCATGCTCAGAGCCCTTCCCAGCCCGGGGTATTTCAGACACTGCACCTGGCCCTGTACGTGACCTCCTGTCCTTAGGCCCACCTCTCTCAGGGACCCCTGCGAGCCTCCCACTCACCCACACAGTTGTCACAGACGCTGCAGTGTGAGGTCCGAGGCGGCCGGAACATCTTGCACGTGAAGCAGTACTTTAACTTCACCATCTGCCCATTGATCATCACCTCTCTTGTCCTCGGCGGTGGCCGGTATGTAGAGCCGCCTGTGTTGTCTGGAGGCGAGCAGAGAGAAAGCTGAGGGCCCAGGGCCGCCCAGTGCAGCAGTGCCAGCCACAAGGAGAAGACT
>PVIC010043137.1:0-15536 GCA_004025085.1 Thryonomys swinderianus | reverse complement strand
TCTTTCTTTCTTTCTTTCTTTCTTTCTTTCTTTCTTTCTTTCTTTCTTTCTTTCTTTCTTTCTTTTCTTTCTTTCTCTCTTTCTTCACAAGAAATACCTACTTCCTGTGGTTTCAGTTGGGTTCTTGGCTATCATCTTAGATCCCCTCCCCCAAGAAACCTGACATGAAGGTCACTGTGACTCTGAATCACAGAAAAGTTGTTGTATTCAAAAGTCAGTAAAACCTTTCTCCTTACATTGCTTCGGTTCTTTCCTCAGGCTCCGAGACTGCTTTCTTCTTCCTTATCTCTGTGTTTTCCTGCATGCTGGGTGTGGAATGTCCTCACCACACCTTCCTGGCATCTGAAACTCCCTCATCCCACCCTGCACTACCCCAGGGGGAGAGCCCTCTGGAACTGTCCCCCACCATCTTCCTGTGCAATGCGGGTGCTAGTCTGTTGCCTTAGACTCCAAGGAGAAGCAACTTGTCTTTGTGAGAATCTGAGCCGGGCATGGTGCTGCATGCCTGTATTCCCAGCACTTGGGAGGTTGAGGCAGGAGGACTGCTGCAGTTTGAGGCTAGCCTGTGTTTCATACTGAGACCTTGTCTCAAAATCAAACAACAAAAAAGAATCTCAAGCTGCTGGCTCACATCCCAAATGTGCCATAGTGGTTGACACAGTTGGTTTTACTCTTGGCTGGTAGTTGAAATTTGTTCAGTAGTTGAGAACCTTGAGTTTTCTTTCAGAGAGTTTGAGTCACATAGCTTTCTACCAAGTAAATACACCAGGACTTCTTACTTAACACATACTCCAAGACCAGAACTATCAATCATCCTATTCATATGCCTTCTTATGTCTCTGGCTGGGGGCTGGTTAAATATAATTTATGCTACCAGTGGAAGATTCTCATAGCTTCCAGGTTTTTTAAAATTTTTTTTGTGGTACGAGGGATTAAACTCTGGTCCTTGTGCTTTAAAGGCAGGTACAGTACCACTTGAGCTAAATCCCTGGGGCCTAGCTTCCAGTTTTATTACGTCTCCTTTTTCTTTCTTAAAGTTCACTCAAGGAGGAGGATAAAAGTAGGGAAACAAGGTTGAATTGGTTCTATGTTTGTTTTTTTTTGAGACAGGGTCTCGCTTTGTAGTTCAGGCTGGCTCTGAGCTCACTATGTAGCCCAGGCAAACCTCGAACTCAGCAATCCTCCTGTCTCTGACTCCCCAATGCTGGGATTACAGGCATGAGCCACCACGCCCAGCACTGTGGTATGTGGTACTGATTGCTGGTGGGCCTGAGTCTCCACGCCCAGCATTGTATGTGGTTTCCAGGGATGGAACTCAGGACTTTGTGCTTGCGAGGCAGGCACTGGAACCACTGAGCTAACCCTCCGGCTCTGGTTCTATGTTTTACGGAGGCCCAGCAAAGGCACACTGCGTAGTATGTAAGTGCTCTTAAGAAACTCCTATGGCAAGCGCATTCTTTTATTTTTGTTGTTCTTTATTTATTTAGGTACTAGGGATCAAATTCAGGGCCTCCACATTGACCTACATTCCCAGTCCTTTGGTGCTTTTTGTTTTGGGACAGGATTTGCTGTATTGGCCAAGCTGGTCTTGAATTTGTAATCTCTCTGCCTCAGCCACTCAGAGTGCTGGGCCGACAGCACGCAAAGAGCCCCATGCCCAGCGGTTGCTTCCACTTTTTGTTTTGTGCTTTGAGTCAGAGTGTGGCTGTGGACGTTAGGCTGTCCTTGAACTCACCAGGCAGCCCAGGCTGGCCTCGAAGCCTCCGGAGCGCAGGTGTCATGGGGCTGCGCCCCCTCGCCTGGCCGGCTGCCCCTCTGACGCCAAGTTCAGCTTGAGGTGGGTGGTTACACCCCTGCCCAGTGAGAGGCTTCAACTCATCTCTCTGAAATGCAGTTTGAGGAAAAACCTTCCCATCTGGACTCAGAGAACGTTTATTGAGAGCCAAGAGGCTGCGCAGTCCAGCAGCTTACACACAGGATTAGCTACTCACTGCTTCTGATGTTGGCTAAGGAGCCGGCTCTGGCCTGTGGCACCTCACTGAACACCTGCCTCAGTTTCCCCTTCAGCAAGTGGGAATTGTAATTAGTCACCAGGGCAGGGCTGGGGCTAAGTTAGCTAATGATTGTAACAGCTGGTAGAAGTGGCACTTAGGGTGTGTATGAGAGACCATGACAACCCAGGGCAACCCTAGGCGGCCAGTCCTGGCCTGCAGCTTGCGCATTTGTGATCCTCTCCCTGGCCTCACAGAGGGTGTGCTGCCGAACCCCCAGGGCCCGGGAAGAAGTACACAGCCCAGGCCCCGGGCAGGGGCTCACCAGTGATGGACACTTAGTGTCTTTCTCTAAAGGAGGCATAATACTGAATCCTGGCAGATGCCAGATGTAATGGTGACACTGGGGCCAGGCAGGTGGCTGGGCATGGACAGAGCATGGCGGCACACACCCACTTAGGAAGCTGAGGCAGGAGGCTCGTCCAGAGTTCGAAGTCAGCCTGGGCTACATAGTGAGTTCAAGGCCAGCCTGAACTACAGAGAGAGATCTTGTCTGGAAAACAAAACAATCTGTGCTGATACTATGGAGTAGTCTTCACTCAACAGATACCATGAAAGGCTGGGGGGCTAGGGGGCTGGGACTGCAGCTCCCAGGTGAGCTTGTGCCCAGGGTGCTCAAGGGACCATGAACTGAATAATAAATGAACAAACTAAAAAAAAAAATCCCTCTACTGGGAAGAAAACAGCCATATTTTCTATGGTTCTCTGTGTCTATATGTGCATGTGTACTGGGGACTGAACTGAGGGCTACATTTCCAGCCCTTTAAATTTATTTTTATTTTGTTTTGCATTCAGTTATCTTCTGACTCCCACTCCTTTTATTTTTTATTTCAAGACAGTCTCACTTAATGATTAAATTGCTCAGGCTGTGCTCTAATTTGAGATCCTCCTGCCTCAGCCTGCTGAGTGCTAGGCTAACAGTCGTGTGCCACCACATCCAGCTTACTGTAAATTTTTGACTTTCACATGGGAGTTTCCCCTACATGACAAGGAAAAAGAGTCACACAACAGTACTGTGGAGGAATAAAGGAAATAAACTGTTTTTTAAAAGATAAAAAGAAATGCCAAGCATGCCAGAAAGAGGAACAAGATTTAGTTTCTGTCCTGCAGTGTTGTATAGTCTGGCTCTATATCATAGGCACAAATATCAACAAAAAGAAAACAGAAAGAGTAGATAACTTTTAAAGGCAGAAAATTCCTGAGGTACAAGTACAAAAATATACCCTGAAGCTGGGCGTGGTGGCTCATGCTTGTGATTCCAGCATTCTGGGAGGCTGAGGCAGGAGGATTCCAAATTCAAGTCTAGTCTGGGGAGCTTAGTGACTTAGCAAAACAACAACAACAACAACAACAACAAATAAGGAAGGCCTGACATTATAGCTCAGTGTGAAGGACTTTCATTTAATGTTCAATCCCTAGCACCACACGTGTGCACATAAATGCACATGCATATACCACAGGAAAGGAAGAATTTCAGCAATTATTTTGCTTGACCATCTAGAGAGAGTCAGGGAGGGAGTATGCATTGACAATATAGACAAGGCATAATGGGACATGGCTCCCTTGCTCTTTTGAAGACTGATAGGGAATCCTGGCCCAAGACTCATGTTTGCTGTGGAAAGGCTGATTAACTTGGAATCTCAAGAAAACTAAATTTGTCTTTAGTGGTCACATTTGTTTTGTTTTACAAGAGTAACATAGAATTAACTTAGCAATTTTAAAAAAGTACAAGGTTAACTGTGGCAGTGCATGTCTATAGTCTCAGCATGCAGGAGGCTGAGGCAGGAGAATTGCAAAGTTTAGCTCAGTGTTAAGGTCTTGGGTTTGATCACCAGTACCAAGGCCCTGTCCCCTGCAAAACAGAGAAAAATATGAAAGTCACCTATAATTTTACTGCCCTGCTATTACTGTCAATATTTTGATATATTGCCTTTCAAATTTGCACATAAACAGATTCCTTTTCCTTTTGTCAGCCAGAGAAGCCTGCGGTCCTGCCTCATGGACTTCAGGGAATGATCCAGAGATGTTGGGGACCTGAGTGGCCTTGGCCACAGGCCGCGCTCTCTGTCCCCGCCCCGAGTGGGCAGCATCACCACGGATGCCCTGAGCCTGACGCCAAGACCGGACAACCGGCTAGCTGAGCCCTTTCTCCCCACCATGTCTGCTTCTTCGCTTTGTCCCCAGATCCACCCAGGCTGCGTGGAATGCCTTTCCTTCTGCTTCTCGCCAGCCTCCTCCTGCCAGGCTGTCTCTCCTGCCCCCTAGGTCTCCACCTGGTTCAACACTTAGCTCAGCCCAAGGCTGCGAGGCCTGGCAAAATCTGGGGCCAAGGTCTGTCTGTGCTCACCCCATGAGTTCCATTGAGGGCAAATTTGGATGGATCTTTTGCAGATGGGAAGGGGATAGAGAGATGGAGGGACGAGAGAGGGGAGGGAGGAAAGGGGGACCTAGAGAGAACTATGATGTGTTATGTATGTGCTCTGATTCCCCATCAGGAGTGCGATCATTATGTTCCTCAAACATGCACTGATAAAAATAGTGCAGGGCATGGTGGTGCACACCTGTTATCCCAGCACTGGGGAGGCTGAGACAGGAGTGTTGCTATAAGTGTGAGACCATCCCGTAATACATAATGATAATCTCTTTTTAAAAAAGGTATAAAAGTGATGAATTTTAAAGCATTACTCCTTTTATTTGTTTATTTTTTTAGTTTTTCGAGAAGGGTCTTGCTTTGTAGTTCAGGCTGATCCTGAAGTCACTATGTAGCTCAGGCAAGCCTCGAGCTCTCAGCAGTCCTTCTGTCTCTGCCTCCGGAGTGCTAGGATACAGGTGCGAACCACCATGCCTGGCCGTTCCACCTATTATTAAGGATGAGTTCTTTAAAAACTGTCTTGACACAAGTCACACATGCCCAAACACACACACAGAGCTGTCTCACTTTTTACTGCTTCCAGTGGTCTTACAGACTAAAACCTCACTGAAGATGGGGACTCTCTTTTTGTTATCTAAGTGCTCACAAGGCCCCGTGTCTTGACACCTGTCATTCCCTAAAACCTCGGGAGGTGGACATTGCTGCCATCATTTTTGCTGGCAGCCCTGTGGAAGGATAGAGGGCTCACCTGCCCTGCTTCAGAGCCGATCTCTGGTGTCGCAGTCTCGGGGGGCTGGCTTACTAGACAAGGTAGGGTGTCAGGAAATGAGGCTCCTCTGAGTCTCACCCCAAAATCTCAGCCTAGCTAAAGCTGGAGCCCAGGCTCACAACTCTTCTTTTAGTGCTCCTGGCGATGGAAGGACCCACACTGCCCACCCTCAGGGCCTGCGGGAACGGGGCCTGGGTCTGTGTGACACTCTGGACTCGGCGTAAGGTCACCGAGACACGGCTGCACTCCAGGCCCTGTAGTCATCGGTTTTTGTTCCCAGTGGTTCCTTTAAAGTGTGAGATGGTGTAACAAATAACGACCTGTTTCCCACTTAATGATGTGGTCCTTGGTCCATTATGCTTAATAATAGATGTCACATAGAGACATCACCCACGTACAAGGACACTCAGTGTTCTGACTTTTCTCCTCTGGAATTCTCAAAACAGGAAGTTCCTGCAAGCCCAGACTCTCCCTGTGCGTCCCTGACTTGAAGTCTGGGCGCCCCGTCGGACAGTTGCCATGAATCCCGCCTCCTGCCTCTGTCGCCTCTCCTCTGGGGCTGGGTGGGTCTTGGGCAAATGTGCCACCACAAAGGTAGGCACAACTCATGAGAAGACCCTTTTGTGTGCTACCTTTTGGGTTTGGGGCCAGGAGGTGGCAGTTTAAGCAGCAGCTGAGAGGTCGTGGTAGACACGGGACAGTCTTCAGTTTGGCTTTTCTTATTCTATTCCCTCTTTCCCCACCGTGAAGGCAAGTGGACAGCTTCAAAGCGAGGCTGGGCTCCACCACCCTCCAGCCAGCCGGTTTTGCCACGCATGGGGATGTTGCTGGTTTTTCTTTTTTTTCCTTTTTTTGAGCCCCGTGTGGCGCAGGTTTGTCCCCACCAGCCTCCTGTTATCAGCGCACTGTTATCAGCCTCGGCTTCACGGGTTAATTCTCATCATTCCTGAAGTTCCTCTCAGTCCTTCCTGTCCCTCTGGCCAGAAGGAGTGAGTCAGATGGGACCTGAAGAAGAGAGCCTTCCTCTTCCCTCCCTTCCTAACCACCCGGAGGCGCAGGAATTCCTTCTGGACTCGCCCAGAGGAGCTCTCTGAGGTAATTTGGATCCATTTTCCTTGGCCAGTGCAAGATGGTGTCCTGCCAGTATTTTCCAGGGATTTGCTCAGATCCCTCCCAGATATTCACAGCCCAGTCCGAGAGCAGGAGCTGCTGTGGTTGGTGGCGTGTTCAGCAGGGACAAGCACCCTCCTGGCCCAGTGCACCTAGTCAGAGCTTGGTGCTCCGCTGCATTTTGACACAATTTTGCCCAGCCTCTGGGAACCAATTAACAATGAGCATCAAGGTATCACCACATTATTTCCCTTAGACTTCATCGTAATTCCGCGAGGCAGTTAGAAGCTGTCCCCAAAAGCTGAGGCTCTTGGCTCTCCGATGACGCCTTCCCCAGGACACGGTGCTGCCGTGACAGCTCGCACTTGACTTAGGGATCCCTGTACTGCTCTGCGTGTGAGAGGACGCCCTTCTGGGGGCACTGGTTTCACCTCCGGACCTTCTCGGGTGGTGTAAGCACGGCTCGGATACAAAACCTCTTGGGTTGACTCCAGCATTCAGTGCTGGACTGAGCCCGGGTTCTGACTGGGGCCTCTCTATGTTTTCAAGAAGAGAATGAGCTCGTTCTTGAGTCTGATGGACCAACTGGAATGTCAGGGTATCTTGAAGAAATTTTTAGTAGGTTGACTTGAACCTAACTTGCTTTTCCAGAGAGCTTAGCCGCGTTCACTTCGTAAGTTTCCAGCGTGTCTGGGGTGTCATGGAAACACTTGTTTGGAGGCTGTTGGACAGTGAGCAAGAATTTTCTCTTGAGATAAATAGAGGATCTTAGATCAGGACAAGCTCCGCAATCTCTTCATGCGAGATGTGATAGAAAAATACAGTGGTTTAAATAAAAAATTATCACAGTGAAGGACACGTTAGCATGCATTCCCCTCAGAGTGCTCTCCTCACTTTGAACACAGCTATCCCAGCCCACCCTGGGCACCTTTCCCGGATGTGCTCTCACAGGTGTCTTCAGTGAGGTCGTGGCTGCCTCCATGTCCCGGATGGATTCAAAACGTTTACGTTTCACGGTCTTTTTGACTTGAGAGAAGAGGCAGCAGCTGCCTGGAGCCAGGTCTCGGGAGGGAGCTGGAATGAACAGACACCGCCATGTATGGATGAGCCCGTCTTTCTGCTGGATGCCAGGCAGAAGCAGTGCTCCCCACACTTGGGATGGCACTTTTAAAGACCCTCATGGAAGAGGGCTGCCAGGGCTGTTTGTGAAAGTGACAAGAACGTGGTGTAAGTGTGGGTGAAGTGAGAAGGAGTGTTTGGAGGGGAGGCTGAGGAGAATAGGACATTTATTGCAATAGATTTTTAAATTTAATCACTGATTGTTTATTTCGATCCTACTCCACGTAACAGTCACTTTTTACAGATGAGGAGAGGGTGGACCAAGGATGCTAAGCTGCTCGCTCAGACCCACAAGGGTAACGCCCGGAGACGCAGGAGAGATGGTTCATCTGGGACACGGAGCTTTCCTTCAGTCTTCTCGGGAGGACGTTTCCCGTTTTGTTGCTTCGGTAGTCTACAACTTTAGCGTTGGTTATGAAAAAAGCAAACCCATTTTTAGCAACATCAACCTCCAAGATATTATATACAGTTTATTTAAAAACAAAGCAAAACAAAAAATTGTCACAGGTCTAATCCCCAGCCCTCTGGGAGGCCGAGGCAGGAAGATTGCAAGTTCAAGTCCAGACTGGGCAACCAAGTGAGTCCAGTGAGGCCTTGTCTCAGAAGCGGATGGGAGTAGAGGGAGGCGCGGTGAGGGCCGGACTCGGTCCCCAGAGCCGGGAGTGGAGGGATCTCTGACGGGCTAGAATCCTAGACATGACCTTGTGCAGAGCTCTTCAGTCCAGTCATCAGCTACAGCTGGGTGGGACCGGGCAGGGCGTCAGGGGGTCTGCACTGCCGTTCCTGCTGCTTTTGGAAAAACAAAGTCAATTCTCCATTTCCAGGGACTTCAGAGATAACTCCCGCATGCACCAGACACACTTTCTTTCATTAGAAAAGCGCTGGAGAACAGATAAGATGTGAGACTCCCAGGGCAACGTGAGCACAGCCTTAGCTGAGCAGGCCTTTTAGCCGACCCACAGCCACGCCCCCAGTGGGTCTGATTACCAGGCTTTCAGTGTCACTGGCATCCTTTAGAACCAATGACCGTTGCTCTGCTGTGTGCTTAATTTTATTTTTAAAAATCTGATTTCCAGATGGAGCTGTATATTGTTAAGTGTCCTCCCCCAGCTTCACGCTGCCACTCCCGGTGCGTGTGTGCGGTTGGGTGTATGTGTGCATGCACATGCTACCCCGGGCACATCAAATGCTACCTGCTCTTTGACAGCCCCCCAGTCATCTCCAGTCCTCTGAATCCCCGCTGAAGATTCAAGGCCATCTTTAGAGGGAGTGCAGCGTTGCCACGTGCAGGGACCCCCATGTTTTGTGTTCTGCCCATCAGGCAGGAGTTTAAAAATGAAGTCATGTTCAAAAAAGCCCAGAGGGAGCTCAGAGGGAGGGCATGTGACAGCGGCAAGGCCTGAAGGGCGTCTGGCTTTTCTGGGATGGAGCACAGCGCCGGAGGCAGGAACTGGGAACCAAGTGACTGGGCCTTTGGGTTTACCTTGGAGATGGCCCCAGAGAGCCAAAACTCAAGCTTTCTTGAGACATGGCAGAGACACAAGCTTCCCAGAGGTACAGTCTCATCAGAAATGGCCTACCCAGGGAGTACAAGCCTAAGGTGTGGTTAGTGAAATTATATTTGGAAAGATCTATTTAAATAGTGGCCAAGTTCCATTCCTTAAAAAGTGCCTGTGCTCTCCTACTTATTTGCACCTTCAAAGAAATCTAGAAAGATGTAATATTTAATCTCTGATGACTAATGGGCTTCAATTTTTATCTGCTGATTTAGGAACTCACTCTTTGACTTGGCCAAGGATACGCTTGGAGCAGAGTCTATAATCTCCTTCTTCAGGCCTTAATACTGTGAGTCATGACAGAGAAGTGGAAGAATGGGACAGGAAGATTGTTAGGTTGTTCAGTCTATCAGAAGGAGATCATGAAAGAGGGTTCTAATCCCTGCCATCTAGACCTGGGGCTGAATCCACTGCTTTGGTGTCCATGTGTGCTGTGGCACTGAATTCTCATTTTCAGTTACCGGCCAATACATTTTTTTGTTGTGAAGTGAGAGATGCCTGTTTTGGAATGTGAAGGAACCAACTTGATTCTTCCTCGAGCCTCGGGATTATGAAAAAAACTTACTGGAAAGTAAATCCAAGCCACGTATGTAGTACCACGTCCAAATATTTGATCACCTATTTAGTTCCAATGTACAAGAAAAATAAAGTTATTACCATACTGCTTAAAAATAGATTGAAAAGTAAATCATTTAGCCCATCAAAGGCTTGAGCTTATTTACTTATTTATCCGTGTTTTCAATTTACTACCAAAGAAATGGAATTAAATGGTTGTTTTGGCTCTAAATAGACTCAGCCTGAGGATTACACCACCTGCAGTCAATATTCTAGCAGGGATAATCACTGCCGAGTGGAAAACGGCCATGTTTGAAATAATTGCAGAAAAAACAAAACAAAAAAAAAGATGCAGGAAAAAGACCACACTTGAGACTCTTCAATTCTATGTCTTCTCAAAGCCCCGGATGAGAGTACATTTATGTAGAGAAAAGTCCTTCAGCGAAACATTCAAAATAACAAACATCAATTAGACTGTGTGCTCATAGGATGTCTTTCATCTTCAAGCCTGAGAGTGCTCGACAAACACTCATTAATCCTTCCAAATGCCGCTGCCAGGTAGGTATTAGAATCCTCTTTCCCAGTGAGAGGGAACTGAAGTGTCAGGAAACGTTCCTTCTCCACCAAGCTCTCACCTTCACGTGGGACTCTGGTCCTCATTCCATAGATATGATTTCCATGCCAGAAGCCAGGAGACAAATTCAGACGTTTTAGCAAAATGAATAGAGATTGGCTGGGAAGAATTTCTTAGCATAATAAAAACAGATGAGTGGAAACTTTAAAAAAATTGCATTCCATCTCCATTCTCATCTACTCAGGAGGCTGAGGCAGGAGGATCACATGAGCCGAGGACTTGGAGGCCAGCCTGAGGCAAGAGTAGGAGTCTGTCTCAACAAAGATCAGAAAAACCAAACAAAAATACCCTCACAAAAACTCTTAGTAGTATTGACTACCTCCAAGGAAATATGGTGTTTTCTGAAGTGCATACAATTTTACCTTGGATGTTACATTTGTTTTTATTTCATGGTTGATCTTTTATTGACTAAAAAGATTTCTTAAAAAATACAGAACCACAGATCCATTCTTTTTTCATTATTTTAAATCTATGAGGGTATATAGTCACAGGCATTTAGGGTCTGATGGTGTTGCTTTTTTTTTCTTAATCATTTACATCCGGGCACTATACCTAGTGAAGATATGCACTGGCTTTTCCTCTTCCAAGACGTCAGTGAAACTGGAATCCAACCTTATTAAAGATTTGTGTGCTCAGAGTGAGGGCCAGCATCTCCCTAGTAAAACTCTCCTGCCCAAGTATTTCCTCCTGCTCCCCTTCGGAGGGTCCACTCAAGGGCGGCTGCTGCTTCCTGGCTTGTGCCCCTTTTCTGTGTTAAACTCTCTTAAAACACCTTCCCGATTCCCACCTTCTGGCCAGGGCAGGGGCAGGCCCCAAGCGCCTGGCAGGAGCAGACCTGCATTGGCTGCTGCGGCCGCGGTTCCCCGAGACAGAAGAGGCTGAGCAGGAAGGATCACAGCGAGGCCAGCCGGAGCCCCAGGGGGACAGAAAGAACCGTATTTCCTTATTTTGGTGAATGACAGTGGAGCCACCCTGCTCGCCAAACTGAAAGGCTGCCCCTTGTCCACATTCCTCCCAGGTCGTCTCTCGCTCGTAAACTTGTGGGGATGTTACCTGAGAACTACCCTTGTGGCAGGAGTTCAAATCGTTGTGTTTTTCTAACCTGGATTTTGGGAACAAGGTCCTAACAAGTCTTGGCGACTCTCCTTTCGGTCCACTTCAGTGATTTCCCAATTGCCACCAAAGTGGGGAGGCTTCTGCGTGCAAGCGTGACCACATCCTTCGCTGGGAGCTTTCGCCAGTGACAACGCCACACTCCAGCGATGCCTACGCCAAGGCCGCCGGTGACCTGGGGCCACTTCCGGGCCGAGACCCCAGCCGGGCCAACCTTCCCTGCTTTCTCTCCAGTCTGCACGCCTGTGGACCTCTCCAGTGACTGGGGAACCCTTCCCCAGGTGCGCCTCCTCCCGGGAGGGTACCCAGACTTCAAGCAAACATGTATTAATAAAATAAAATGAAGGAAAGGAAAGCCTTCCTCTAACCAGCCTCTGCCCAGGTCCGGAATGAGGATCGCTTTAATTCACTCCAGGCACATTCTATGGTTACCTGTATCTAAGTGCTGGTTGCACGTTGATCACAGTGTTTCTTTGCCTTCCCCATTAGACTATGAGCTCTTTGAGGGCAAAAAGTGTCCTTCACTCTGAAACCCCACAGAAAACAAAGGAAATAATGGAGCTGAATAAAACTTTGTAATGTGCATGAATGAAGATTTTAGAACTTTCTGGACATGGTGGCACCCCATACCTGTAACCCCAGCACTTCAGGAGGCTGAGCCAGGAAGATTACAGGTTTGAACCGAACTTGGGCAATTTAACAACTTAATGAGACCCTGTCTCAAAATAAATATTTTTGTTGAAGGGCTGGAAATGTAGCTCAGTGAAAAGTTCTTGGGTTCACTTGCTAGTACTGAAACTACCAAGAAACAAACCAACCCCCCCCCCCCAAAGAACACAATTTCTTTGTTCACAGACAATGGGTGTAACACATTTTTAGTAATAGACTGACATAGATTTTTGTAAATATTTTAGAACCCCAAATACCTTTCTCAAGTTATTTTGTTGGGCTGGTACTACTTTCTGACTGTGAGATTCCTAATGGGTGGTCACCTTGAATTGTTATTTACAGAAATTGTAGAAAAGTGAATTCCAAGGACCTTTAGACTTTCTTTGGAAATCCCAAGCATAGTGGCTGCTTTGCGTTTTATTTTATTTTATTTATTTTATCTTATTTTTTGAGACAGGGTCTTGTTTTGTAGTTCAGGCTGGCCCTGAGCTCACTATGTATCTCAGGGAAGCCTTAAACTCAGTGTTCCTCCTGCCTCTGCCTCCTGAGTGCTGCGATTACAGGGGTGAGTCATCATGCCGGATACTGTAGTATGTAGCACTGATTGCTGGTGGGAATGAATCATCACACCCTACACTGTAGTATGTATGCTACTGGGGATCGAACTCAGGACCTTGCATTTGCTAGGTAGGCACTGGAACCACTGAGCTAAATCTCTGGCCTGGCTGCTTTGCATTTGGAGCCCAGTGTTATTTGAGTGAGCTCCACTCTGTCTCCGTGGAAAGGATTCTCCTTTTATCTTCCGTTCGCTGACAACAACATGGGCTTTCTCTGCTTCCTTTGGGACTGGGCCATTGGTGATAAAGGCTCCTTTCCTGCACACTGCACTGCTAGACTCTCTCTTGGTGAGAGTGCCCTGTGCCCCCCCGACTGAGATTCCTAAATGCTGAAATTGAGGGACAAATACTACCAGGGAACCAGTGAATTCCACTGAGCTATTCCAGGAGTCACAATTGTTTAGCAGAGACCATATGTTTTGATGACATTTCATGCATCCAGGCTTGCTTTAGGATGCAGCGAGTGGCTCCCCATTTCAAATGGGCTCCACAGCCCTGTTTTCCAGCAGGCCATGTCCTCGGAAGATTGCTTCTGTCTGTGGAGCTTCTTCATTCATTAGCAACAGACACCAGGAGGGCAGACCAGACGACCGTACATAGGAACAAGACTGGCCATAGGAATTGTCTGTTGTCTATTGTCCAACCCAAGTCTTTAAGATAAAGCTACGAGACAGCCCAAGGTGCCTCCTTCAGAGTTCCTGCCAGGGAGAGAAGACGTGCGTGGAGACAGATCTGGGCTTTCCAAAGAAGTCCTCAGAAGTCTCAGCGTGCTCCCAGTTGCTTTCCTACTCTGACATTCCGGTACGTGAGCAAGTGCTGGGCCACACGCAATGGAGGAAAAAACCCTTATCTCCTGTTTTCCTTGGTGCAGCCTAATGTACGTGTGCACGGATGCAGGGGAGTCGGACTCCAACGCAGCCCTTAGGATTCCAGTGTGTATGACTCCACCCTTACTAAACATCTCTGTGGAGAGTGGACATTAATTCAGATAATTACGCAGAAGTGACTCTGTTCCGCTCCAGGCAGCTGTCGGAGGCATTTCAGTTGTTTCACCGATTGCATCAGGTGACCCCGTGTGCTAGGGCTGTTTGACAGCTGGTCAGTCTGGAAACTGTCAGTCGAAGAGCGCATTGAGGGCTTGCATAGGTGCTTCCCAGGGGCTGGGGCGACGGGCGGACCAAGCTGTCAGGCTGTAAAGAAGGGGTTGGGTACTGTGATCTGACTGTCCTAGGGCCCAGCAAGGGAAGTTGTCTTGGAAGTTGTCAAAAAAATGTTTTAAAACGGGGGCTGGGGATTTAGCTCAAGTGGTACCACACCAACTTGGAAGCACAAGGGCCCAAGTTCAATCCCAGTACCACCAAAAAAAAAAAAAAAAAGGACAAAAACCAAATGTAAATGTTTATTGGCTTAAAATGTGAACTCTCCTCTGTATTAAGGTTGTATCTTTATATAATTAACAATATTAGTTCAATTAAAACTCTAGTTGAATTAAGATTTTTGTCTCATAGTCTTGCTAAAATGCCCTATGTATTAAGATTTATTACCATCAGGCTGATACTACATCCAGAAGGAAGAGACAGCTCAGGGAATAAAAGGAATCTTTTCTACCTCCCAGCCTCCATTTTCTTGTCCCTCTCTCTCTCTCTCTCCCTCTCTTTCTCTCTCTCTCTTGCTCTTTTTTTTTCTTTCAGACAGAGTCTTGCTTTGTAGTTCAGGCTGGCCCTGAGCTCACTCTGTACCCCAAGCAAGCCTCGAACTCAGCAATCCTCCTGCCTCTGCCTTCCAAGTGCTGGGATGACAAGCGTGAGCCACCATGCCTGGCACTGTGGTATGTGGTACTGATTCTGGTGGGTGTGAGTCACCATGCCCAGTACTGTTGTATGTGGTTACTGGGATTGAACCAGGGACCTTGTGCTTGCTAGGCAGGCGCCAGAACCACAGAGCTAAATGTCCGGCCCCATCACTCCATTTTCTAAACATTTTCCTATTTCAGACCAGAGTTTTCACTTGAACGAATGTGTAGGTGGTGGTTTCACTGAATGAGACGAAGATTTACGGAAGGGGAAAAGTAAGAGTTGTCACTGGACACACAAAGTTTTGGATGGCTCTGAGATTCTGTTGGACACATGTGTCTGGAGGCTTCCTAGGTGGCGAGCCAGGGCTAGAGACGGAGGTCTGGGAGTCCTGACCTTATGCATGGTACTTCAAGCCATGTTTCTCAGTGGGAATATCTGGGAATAGATGTGGCAAAAGATAGAGCATCAGGAATTGTCTGGTTTATTTTCTTAAAATAGTATAACATTTTCTATTCCCAAGACTACAAGGAATCAAAATTGAGGAGTATATCTCTAAAAGCCTGGGTTGTCCTTTTCACGGGGAGGAGTTGTTTAGACAAGGTCTCCTTAGTTCAAGGCTGGCCTCAAACTCACTATGTAGGCCAACTTGGCCTATAACACACAACAACCCTCCTGCCTCAGCCTCCCAAATGCTGGAATTACAGAGGTGTAGCATCATGCCTGGTTTGATAGCCTGGGTTTATCCTGGTGTCCATTAATCTCTTTAGAACCCAGTCAGAGTGGGCACAGTGTAAGATCTCCATGTTGACTAATGGCATTTGGCTCTTTTGGGTGGCAAAAGACTATAAGAAGAAGAGTGGGGAGAGCCATGAGAATGTAAAGAGAAAAGTGCTGGTTGTACTGGGTGGGCAGGATGGGAACAATACCAGTGTACTTAGTGAAGCCTCGGCCCTGAGCTTCCCTGGCCAGCCCAGGCAGTGCGGGAAGGTGCTGGAGTCACACGGGAGGACGGTCACACCACAGGGTGCTGAGGGAGTCTCCGAGGGACTGGTCTGGGCTCCACTGGGAAATGGTGAGGCAGAAAGAGAGGCCCTTATCCTCACATTGAAACAAAGCTTCAATACCTTAATATTTTGTATGATCCCTATTATCATAGAGTTAGAGCATATTTAGAGA
>PVIC010043136.1:0-15595 GCA_004025085.1 Thryonomys swinderianus | reverse complement strand
CCTGGGATTTAGATTAGTGGCACAGCACCTGCCGTGAAAGCATGAGGTCCTAAATTCAATCCATGTTACAAAAGAAAAAGTAAACTTACATTATTGACTTATAAAATAAAATAAAAATGACTCAATATATGTTATTATTGATGTTCTCTGGCTCCCAGAAATGTTCAAAGAATTTTACAAAAGTGTAAAATACACAAACGAGTTTTTAACTTTTCTGATTGAATATATAGGAGAATAATGTTCCTTAAAAACACAGTTTAATGTACTCTGTGTATATGTCCCATTTTATACTATTCTTTCTTGGACTTTTCTTCTTTTCTTTTGTATTAAAGTATTGATTATGCTATTAAATATTATCTTAATTGTTAATTAAGATATCCAGGAAATATATTTCTGTTACTCAAATATATTACATATTTCTGTATTATCTTTATTAGTTTTCCTCTTGTACTTGGTACATACTGGAAAGCTATTTTCAAGCTATTTTATATTTTTCCAAAATTTTATTTTAAGAGCTCTGTGATCATCACGTGCCATATCACTGTTTATCATTTTATTAATTTTATTAACTTGAGGAATTATGTGTTCTTATGTTCTTCATTCCATCTTCTTTTATAAACATAAATACTGGTATGGGTCTGTGGGATGTCTTTCTTCAAAATCTTTGCGTGGCTGCAACACCTTAAATCAGCTGGGAAGACAGGTGCAATTTTATGGGTGGATGCACAGAAAATATCTCACTTAACTGTCTGTACACAAGTATTCGGAACCTTCTTCTACTATAGAAGAATTTTGATTATTCTACAATTTCTGTGCTGCAAGCAAGTTAAAAACTTATGGAGAGTGACCTGTTTGTATTCAAACCCCGTCCCTGACCCCAGCTGATGACCAGGCGTGCGTGTGGATACTGTGAGTAATACTGCTGGTTATTCCCTCCCCAACCTCCGACTTCCCGCAGATACTGAGAAACGATTCCAATCTGCCACTTCCAGATTTCTGACTCAGAGTACCTATGAACTTAACAGAATGACTATTTTAATATAATTTGGTTTGAGGTGCTCTTTCACGGTGGTAACTAGGGGGTGTTACTTTACATTTTAGATGTGAAGCCAGGGCATGTGATGTAGAAAGTTTCAAAAGCCTCTTCCACAAGCTCTTCAGCAAGCCGAGGAGGAGTATTTTAGGCTGATATTCAGGAGGAACTTTTAGGTTCAGTAGAAACCTCTAGCTGCCTCCCTTGGGAAACTTAGCTTCAAAGTGAAATACTTGCCGGGCGTGGTGGCTCACGCCTGTAATCCCAGCACTCAGGAGGCAGAGGCAGGAGGATTGCTGAGTTCGATTCTTGCCTGGGCTACATAGTGAGCTCAGGGCCAACCTGAACTACAAAGAGAGACCTTGTCTCAAAAAAAATAAAAAAAAGTGACATATTCTCCTGCTATTCCTTGATCATTTCAAATATTCAGAAAACGAATATGTTTTCTACCTCTTAACATCTTTTTTTTTCACTGTACCCATGGGATGCTTTGCTGGATATTTATTTTCAATCAATACACATCTTTACAAGGTGCACGATATCCCACTATATTAATTTATCTTTTTAATTATGTTTAATTATAGATTATCAAAGATTAGAAAAATGATGGGTTTTCTTTTGGCCTTTCACTCTACATTGCATGTTTTCTGGGTTCTCATAACCTATTGATAGTAAATATTTCCAAAATGCTTTACAACTTAGAGGCCTTCCTTCATGAACTACCATAACCGGATATGTCTGTATTTTCTATTTCAAAGAAAAGTGCATCATTCTGAAGAAAGAAATAAATTAAAATAAATCAGGTAGTTCATAATATGGAATAGAATGACTCTTCATTTCAATTGCATAGAATATTCTGTGGAAGATTTGTCCCGAAACGTTTAATTGTCAGCAAGTAGCAGACTATTCCAAATGTCAACCACTCTATGTTGCTTCCTAGGCTGTGGATACCTAGACTTCCACTACACTGGGCTCCATATCTGTTGAACTGACGTGCTCAAATATCAGTGGTTCCCGTTATCTGTCATCAGCAGGTTGTTTCCTAGGACACACTGACTAAATACGTCTCTGCTTCTGATAAGTGCCTCACTCTTTTAGAGCCATCAGGCTCCCTCATAGGTGCTCTTCACAAGGAATGGGAGGAGCTTAAGAAGCTGGTGAGTCCCAGATGACAAACACTGATCGTGGCACTGCGAGTGTTGGGCCGTATTAACCAAAGCAAGGTGCAAACTGAGCCTGGGTACAGAATCAGTCCCTAGAGATGGCTAGGTGACGGCAGTGGAGTGTGCTGCAAACCTGAGAAGAAAACGTGGATAGCGGAAGTAGTAAAGAGTTAAGGTCAACAAGTTAATCTACACTCTAGTGAATATGTAAATTATATTAATTTAGTCATGTATTCTTTCTGTCTATTCTGGTCTCCAACTGCTTTGTTTCCCAACATCATACGTATACAGTTTTGAACCATACATATCAAAATTATATGTGAGAATCATGCTATAAATGTTCCACAATACTGTTCATCTTGCAGTTAACTCAGTTTTAGTAGTTGTGTTTACTAAAATATATGACAATAATTTTTGAAAAATCAGCAAATCTCATTATGACGAGTTTAGGAATGACTTAAGTTTTATTAACTCCTCCCTACTCTCCTAATTACATAATTCAGATCTTCTTTGTGAACAGCCGCAAAGAGTAACTCAGCATCAGATTGTGTTAGTCCTGTTTATTTAGCAAAACTATGTAAAGCATATTCAAGGCAGACACATTATACTTACTACTATCAGTCCTTGTGCAACTGTGACAAAATATAAGTGAATAAATGTTTTCATACTATATTCATTCTAATTTAGAAATTCATGAATAAAATGGAAAATATTAAAGAATATATGTAATCTGAGTGTTTATGAAACAGTAATTTAACTGTAAACAAATTTCTAGAACATCCCATCATAAAAGTAATGTACTGGATATCAAGTGAATAAAAGTTTGCATAATTATGTTATGGTCTAACTAGTATAATAATATTAATATTTTTAGATGTCAGATTTATGTGGCTGAATAATGTATTTTCCATTTTTAGTATAGTATATATCATTTAAAAGTGTCTTTTAAACAATAACAAAATATGATAGATTCAGTCTGCCCCTATATTATTTACTAGATGTCTCTGAGGCATAGTTTAAAGATGTGGTGTTTGCAATAGATGTATAAATGATTTGTTTACATTACTCTATATAAATGATTTGTTTGCTTAATGTCTTGGAAATTATTTGATGTATTATGCTTACTGATTTTGTTGTCATCAAATTACTACAATAAACAAGATCTGCGTCTAATTTAGTCTTGTAATTCCTAAAACCAAGCACAGATATTTTTATCTTCAATATTTTATACCTTAGTAGCACTTATATCAACTTCATATTAATCTATCACATTTATGTTACTTCAATACCCTCTTATTAGAGTAGTTTCTGAAAAATTATGGACCACCGGTAACTTTCAGTAGTACATCGACAAGAAATATCTATGTATAGTCTTCAAAGATGCAACAGCATTTTGATACATTTGCATAACATTTATTAATTTTAAAACTTATAATATTATAAATAAAATGGTGCATTCAGTCCCTCTTGAAGTACTATTTGTGTGTTCATGTTTATACTATGGATTGGCAATATAAATTTTATATATGCATATATAATGTTTTCCTACTTTACTATGCAAGAATAAAATCATCTGCACATAGAAACTTTGAAACACACTAGCTTTTCTAATATTCTGTGTTTAAGTGTGGCTTGCCTTTCTGTACGTTGGCAGAGTTTATCCAAGTTAGCCATTTGTTTAACTCATTTCATAAATTCTTCTGAGCGACAATGCTTCCACTTCCCTCATATAGACCTGGTCTTAGTCTTACAGCACAAATCCTTTCACATGTCTGAGCGTTATAAGGTTTTTGTCAGGGTGTAGCAAACTCCCAAAGCCAGCTGTTTGAAATCATGAGTATTAGTTTCTGCAGATAAATGTTAGAAAGATAAGGAGCTGAGTTAGTGTCGTCCCTTCAGTTGGCTATGGGTCCCTCTTTCAGCGTAGTCACCTTGGGGACTGCCAGAGGCTGCATCTCCGGTCTGCTGCCCTCGTGTGGCTGCTGTCAGGATTTGATGTCTGACAGGATACTGAGGGTCTAGATTCCGCAATGGCCATGGCTTCAATTCCAGGTTTAGCTCTTTCAAGAGGGAAGTTCACAGTGGCAAACCAGGGAATGAGAGGGCAATCCCTGGAATTAAATAATGAGAATTTCTTTATCCTTGTTACATTCTTGTGTGAGAGGAACATCGCTTTGTCAAACATTACTCAGGAAAAAAAAGCATATTAGCCCAGGAATGAATACTAATGTGGAGATCACCAGGAACAATTCTAGATGTTTCTTTTCACACTGGTCATATGTAAAGTACTATTTAAATGATAGCATCAAATTTGAAACTTTCCAATATCCCTATGAAAAGCAACTTCATTCCCTGCCCATATAAATTAGATAGGTTAATAGTTTCATAATAATATTAAAATTAAATTATTTAGCAGATCCTTGAGTGTCAATGTGATTTATCATTTTGCCATATTCAGTTTGTGCTGTTATAAGTCAACACTGCTCTACTTACAAAAATTTAGATGTTTTAAAATTTTTGAGCTACCCTAATTTTCAGTGTAACCTAAATACAAATTTTTCATTTTGCTTATGAGTGTTTTGAATAGCTTTTCCTATTTGTACTTGAAAATTTCTTCTTCTCCTATAACACATACCTGTTTCTAATGTGGCTTTGAAATTCCTCTGTTGAAAAAATATAGATCATGTGTCTTTCTATTGTCTGAATGCTGGCTTTTAATATGGCTTCCCTAAATGTAAAGAATGTTGTAAAAAATTCTGTATGGATGTTGAATTTAGATCTTGAAAGGATTTGTGGTTTCTGGTTGGATTTTGGTTTACTCTCGTTTTAGATTTTCCTGGGGAAATGTTCTCTGGTGATGAAAGGTCACACACAGAAAGAAATCCAGATTACTGCTACATGTGAGTGAGTGAGGCCTTTACAAATCATCTAGTCAAAAGCCAAGAAAAGAAAGAGGGAAGGAAGGAAGGACGGAAGAAAGGAAGGAAGGAAGGAAGGAAGGAAGGAAGGAAGGAAGGAAGGAAGGAAGGAAGGAAGGAAGGAAGGAAGGAACTTCATGATTTGCCATGTTTAACAACAGTTGATAGAATATAGTATTGTGATAATATAAAGTCATCAGATTATACCAAATTTATCTCTTTTTAACTATAACATACTTTCTAAAATATTATAGAGGCTTGCAAAATTACAAAGAGTTAAATATCAACGTGTTAAAAAATACATTTTGCAGTCATCCTGGATCACATTAGAGTTGGCATTAGTGATGGTCTTTACGATCCTTGTCAAACTTGAAAAACTGCAAAGTTTAACCAGATTTTCCATTCAAATATATATTTTAGAGCACAGCAATCTCTCTTGAGATTTAAGACCATGAATGACACTAAAATAGTATTAAAAATAATATGATAATATCCATATATTCCATAGAAATATTTCATGAAATCCAACTCTTTTCATAATAATAATTCAGTAGAATTAAAAATAGAATGTTTTACTTTGTAAGTAACATCATATTTAATACATAGAAAGTTTCAGATTTTTATGATCAAGAAAAATGTAATATATTCAGGCATTTTATGTAATGATTGTCATTAAAGTTCAAATTGTTTTGCTCCAATTCTAAAATTGACAGTGGCTTGTTAATTTTTTAAAATTACTTTAACATTTTCAAGATAATATTATAACTTCCTGTTCATCAGCTTCCAATTTAATGAAATTGCAGTATGTGAAGGTAGTAAATATTTAGTTTTTAATATGTGTTGTCCAACTGCTCTCCTACATTGGAAGTACTGGGAATCCTAGCTAATTCACAGATCATATAAACATCTATGTTTACAGAAACTCTGAAACCAGGTGTTCATTATAGTGATACGTTAAAACCAAAGCCTCATACATGCATGGTGTGGGCAGATGATGACTGAATCCTGGGTTCAGAGCTGATGTACGGTTGGATGCTGGGTCCACTCAGAAGTGGTGGGTCACTGGGGGTGTGGCCTAGCGAGCTAATGAGCTAACTCCTGCATCCCTTTCCCTCTGCTCCTCAGTCACCACGATGTGAGCAGCTTTTCTCCATCAAACCTTCCACCACCTGCTTCCTACCATGGAGTCAGCCACCTATGAAATGCTGTGACTTCTAAAACCGTGAGTTAAAATACAACTATCTTTTGCATTGTGGGTGTTGGGTATGTTTGTTTGAGACAAGAAAGTGACTCAGATGTAAGGTTGTATAGTACTATGTCAATCTAAAAATGTTAATTGTTTAGTTCATGTATGCAACATGGACTTTAATATCAACATCTATGGAGAGTCAAAAGATCCAGTACTATACCCAAAACAGTTGTGAAGAAGAAAAAGATTGAAAGACAAGCTACCCAAATACAAAATGCACTATAGAGGTATAGTAATTGTGACAGTATAGCATTGATGAAAAAAATGCAAATAAGTCATTGAAACAAATTAGCACACCAAAAACATAATGAGTCACATATAAACACTGATCTTACAAATGGAACAAGAGCAATAGGGTACATTGTATTTCACCAAGTGGTCTGGAAGAAACTTTCATAAGCAAAACATGAGTTTAGACCCAGATTCTAAACAAAATTAACTCAAACAGAATCAAATTTTCAAATATTTTGTATAAAATTCTTAAAGAAAAACATAAGATAACATCTAGATGACCTTAGACGAGTTTGTCCATGAGTTTTAGACAGAAAACCAAAGTCATAATACATGAAATAAATAATCGATGAACTAAGTCTCATTAAAATTAAAACTTTCTGCTCTGCCAAAGATAAAGAGAGTGAGAAAACATGCTACAGACTGAGAATGTGGAAAAAAATATCTCGGATAAAGGTCTGTCATCAAGACAGTGCAAAGCCCTCTGAAATCTCAAGAATAGAAGTAACCCAATTAGGAGAGAGCATTACAGCCTACAAGAGAAAATGTGCAGTTAATATTCATCTATGTGAAGGGACATATTCACGTCCTATTAGAATGGTGAATTGCAGAACCCAAACAATTCTACATGCTTCCAAGGAAATGAAGTAACAGCAATTGGAACTCTTATCCACTGCTAATGAGTGAAATAAATAGATCACAGATAGGCAAATACCAGATCTTCTCATTGATATGAGCACCTGTAGAAGCAAATGAGCTCTAGAAAGTATGACAGTTTTTGTAGAATGGGAAATTTCCAAAGGAAATTTGGTGTGGGATGTAATGAGGGGAAGGAATAAATATGATTCTGTAAGAAAATAAAAGAGCATATATATAGGGGGTGAGGAAGTGTGGGTGGGTGGGGATATGGGTAAAAATAAGAATTGACTGTGTGATATATTGGTACAAATTCCCCAATATTCTGTGTGATTGTGAGATGTGTATAAATTGTACCAATAAAGAATTCAATTTAAAAAAAGAATGGAAGAGGAAGCAGCCATTTTATATGACAGGTTGGCAAATGCATACAACTAAACAGATTCTAGGACATCTAGCATTTTCCTTTGTAGCTACTCAAAGGAAATACAAACAATTCCATGCCAATACTTTGATATAACTATTTACAGTAGCTTTGTTCACAAAGTTGGAAGAAATAGAGATGTCTTTTATCATTGAGTGTATACTGGCATTAGGTAACTTTCCTGTTACTTCTATGTAATTCTGACAAATAGAGCTTAAAAGGAGGAAGGTTTAGTTAGGCTGATGATTTTTGTTGAGCGGTCCATGGTTCAAAGGCTCTGAATGGAAACATCATGGCAGAAAGATGGGTGGAGCAAAATTACTTATGTGATAGCAGCTGCAAGCAGAGATGGGAACAGGTCTAGAGAAGAAAGGGCAAAACCATATACAGCACCCACATTCCTTCCCCATGACCTACCCAGACACACCCACAAGTGTGCTCCACTAACCTCCTTGATCTCAAACTGAGCAGTTTGATATTTACAGTAAACAGTCACATTATCAAAACCATTAGCACACCCATGCAATGGACTATTATTCAGCACTGAAAAAGGAATTAGTCTTAGAACTTCCAATCTCTGAAGAGAACTGAAATGAACATTAGTAAAATCAATCAACTAAAAATTTTAGGTATGTGAAGGTTCCAGTCATGGGTCATCTGGAAAAGGAAAAACTATGGAGACAGAAAAGTAATTGGGAAATGTCAGTGGTTAGTAGTGAGAGGAGGAAGAGCAAGTAGAAAAAAGAGAAATTACATATGTTGTATGATAATAATAAAATATATACATATCATTAATTTTTTCAGTTCCCTCACAATGCACACTTTTGAGAATTAATTCAGAATTAACTTATGGATCTTAGTTAATTATAATACCTCAGTGCAAACTCAATTGTTACAGATATATTGTCAGCCAAAGGACATTTTGTAACAGTGGAGGCTACACCTGCGTAAGGTGTATATGGGACATTTCTGTACCTTAATCTTAGTTTTCTGTTAACCTAAAAGTATCCTTTTCAGTAAACTCCTTCAGAATAAAAAAGACGATGATCAGTATTTAATTTGTATATTCAGTGATAATTTCATGAAGAATTCAAATGTTTAAAAAAGAGCAATCTTTAACTCAAATTCACTTAAAGCACATTAACTGAAAAGACTTCTAGGCTCACTGATGTACATAAACAGCAGTTGTACAATATAAAGCCCACATGAACAGCCCATCTATTCACCTAACATTATTGCAAGTCATTCTTCTCACAACTTGTGAAATGAACTATATTGGGAGATTAATGTTACTGGTCTTGTGTTCCTTGTAAGCAAATTTTTCAGGTAATAATTTCAGCATCTGTTGCATATGTCAGAACTGAACTTGTTCTTACCCAATTAAAGTCTCTGGGTTAGAACAAGTATTTTTAAAAAAAAAATCTTTATCGGTACATTGTATATACACATCATGATCACACTCAATATTGGGAAATTATACCAGTATATGACATGTTTATTTCTCATTTTTTCTCCTCTTCCCACCCCACAACCCCTCATCCCCTAAATACATATGTGAAATAGAAAATATTCAAATAGAACAAGTATTTTTAACAACTGCAATTTCCAGATTTTCTAAAATATGTGATGTGCATAAAATTATAAGTTGAAAATTCAATAATACATAGAACATCTGTGTATTTTCATAGAAAAAAAAAAGTTTGAGTCATCTAAATTGGTAGACTGATTTTTTTTAAAGAAGCAACACCCACCAACCAGATTCTCATAGAGCAGTCAGAAAGGATTTGTGGAAATGAATCTCCCATTATCTAAAATAACTTCCAATAGATTCAACTATCTAAATTCTTAATCAAAATATTGCACAAACTTGTTCTACCACAACTGGTGATTTTACAATTTTTTAAAATCTGTTTCAAGTTTTTGAGTGTGAATTGAGAACAAAGATGAGAAAGAATTTGGTGTCACTTGAGAATGAATTCTAGCCAATTTCTATCATCCTTACTCTTTTCATCATGATAACATTAAACAAAATAAAAGTTAAAAATTCCTATCAGACTCCAGCGTTACTTTATGTTCATAAATCCTTTAAGGAAAGTAAATGTCCTCACAGTTATTGTCATTTTATAGATTAACAAACTAAAGGACTGACATATTACCCATAAAGGCACACTGCTTGGAAGAAGGGAGATTATACTGTGCATGATACATTCTGGTACAAACTATAAATGGCAGAGATTCTAAACCAGGTTTTTCTAATTCCAAACCCAATGCATATCCCATGTCAGAATAAATGCCTCCGACATAATTGGCAATAAAGTATATACAATCAAGCTGTTTTGAAATAAAAAATCTAGATCATTTCTGATGCTGGACAGTAGAACATAACTACCATTGAAATTTTATCAAGAATCCTGTATCAATAGTCATTTAAAAAGATATATGTCTGTTAGACTAATAAGCCTATAAATTAGTCATATCTATTTTTAAATTTTCATTTGATTATTATCTCTATTTAATTCTTCGAACAACAAACAATCTATTTTTAAGGTTTGAAAGAAAAGCTTGGAGTTCTATGAAGTAAAGGATAATTCAGGTGAAATTATATTTGAGAAATTTAAAGTGCAACAAAGATTGATATTATCTGTAAAAGGATTAACTTTTATTGAAGAAAAACAGTTCCCTTGAGTCTTTCATTCAATTTGAAGTATTTAATCAAGTGAGAAAATATAAAGTGTTAATCAAATGGGAAAACTCATGGTAGCTTTCCCCACTGAAGATGTACCCATGATACTATTGACAGTTAATGAGATTTGGATATTTGGGTATATAACTTCTTATGAGGAAAAAAAAAATGTGTCAGATCCCTAAAGGATTTCAATATACATTTTGTCAAATGCAATGATTGCAATAGATAAAAACTTAATCCTCCAATCTTGATCATCATTTATTTCTAAAAGTAGCTTATTTTAAAAAAGCATGTTCATATGTTCACACATATCCACACACAGGTATTCTCCTGAAAGGCACATTATCATTTCAGGTGGAATTTCTCACATTCAAGTTGTAATAATGAGCATTATGTCAGTTATATTAAAAATGAATTAGGAAAACGCCTTAGGGTCATATGTATCTGGGACCAGAATGCAAGTGTGTTACTGTGGTTATACACTAATTGCTGTGCTGACAATTGGGAGTTCACATTTTAATTTGGTTATTTAACACTTTTGATAAAGATAATTATTAAATCACAATCTACAAAATCAATCTCATAAAGAAAATTAAACCTGAAAATTAATATCTGTCTTTTCTTAAATGTGAAATACTAATGCTTGCATATTTATAGACACAAAATTAGATAATACATAATCTCACATAAAAATAATGCAAAATCATGTAAAGCAATACATATAATTTTGCAAAGAATATGTAGAACTTTGCACAAATACATTTTCAAAACTTACCAAATAGATGTTTTTGTAGTGAAACCTAAATTAGGAAAATTGATGAAAGTAACAATTTCAAATTTATTCAAAATGATCTACAATAAAGAAAACTGGAAAAAAATCTCACACATTAATTTTACAAAGTTACCATAACTCAGCATGCATCACACTTCAGATAAATTTCTTTTGAATATATGCCAAATATAAATAAATTATTACTAGATCTAAACACACTGCAGTACTTAAAATAAATCAGGACATACATAGTTTATTCCAGGAATATAGGGTAATCTATCATTAGAAAATCTTAGCAGCATTATTTATTTTTTTACTTAATGTCACAGAGATGTTTTTACTGGCCAAGAAGAAGTTAGCGAGGTACAAAATGTAAAGAGGTGTAACACCAATTTTAATATGAACTGGAGAATTTATAATATAGAGACTTAACCAGTTTCTATTTGCAAAAGGTTGAAGCATTTAGTAATATGAGTAAGAATTGGAAAAATCAACTTAAACTGATGGTCAACATAATCTCAGTTTTACACCGTGTCAAACACTAATGATGGCACGGTACAATGTGGTCTTTCAAAGTATTTCATTGATTTTCCAGAGATTTTTGATTAGTTATAAACTCCAAAGTTTAATCTATTTCCAAATTGTAAAAAAAAGGAGAATAGTTGATTTCACACTGTCGCAGGAAGTTTTCTTCAGTAGAAATAATTTTTCTGATAAATTTGTAGCTAATGATTAGTAATGTGGCAACAATTATGAGTAAAAATGAGAAAGTTTGAAGTTTTAGTAAACAGGAGGCAGGACTGCAAGGGGAAAATTATAACTTAGAAACGCGTGGTGAGATTTGTGCTTAGGCCCTTCACTGGCAGGAGGTTCTTTCTGCATTTTCCGTGACTGCGAAGGCGTCCTCCGCTCTGCTCTTTCCCTCTAGGGGCCCAGAGTAGTATAATGACCTCTGCACAGCTCTGTCCTAATGGCGGGTTCTGCGTGTTCTACTCTCCCAGGCTCCGTCTCTCCCGGCACTGATTCTGTCCTCCCAGAAGCCAGACTTTCTTCTCCGCTGTTTGTGAGCGAGTGCAATATTCCCCCAGGCGGGCTCCTGACAACTGAGCTGCCCGCCTGGTCCGCCCAAGTTTCTTCCCGAGACACCAATCACTGGTCTTGTTAGTGTTCTGTTTACATAGCTGCATACGTTTTTGGTGAGTGCCATTTTGCTCCTAAGCCCTGCCGTTGCTAAGTGGCGATTCTGCAGGGTGCACGGCTTTCACGGATGCACACATTGTATTCAAGCAGTTCTGCCTGCCCTGAAGGTAGCAGGCGAACGCTGTGTTCCAGAAAGACGTTTTCAAAGATAGGAGTGATGTTCCTAGATACCAAAGAAGCTAATAAAAATAAAGAGAACGTGTTGAATGTGCACGATAATGGAAAGGCAGACACATTAAAATTCAGAAATTTAGCAGTAAAATCCCATGTACTCCTATGTACGGTTACATATCCTCAAATTCCCTCAATAAAATAGACATCTATTAAATATCAAAGATGAGTTACATTATTAGTAATTTTAGGCACATTCTTTAGTGTGACTTTATTTTTTTTATTTTTTATTTTTTTTCTTTTAGATATTCCTGGTATCTCTGTGGCTCTGAGTATCCTTAACAGATATCTGTGATTTGTAAATATTCTCTCAGTGGAAATAAGAGGGACATATACAGGGAGCTGTGTATAAGTCAAGCAATCCTATAGAAAAACAGGATATATATTTTTTTAATAAACCATTATTAGTTCAATTTCCACAAAGCAATAAAAAATATCAGAACTGATGAAAGATAGTAGCTTGGTGTTTAGTAAAAGAAAATAAAAACAATCTTTGGTCAAATTGTGAATACTTCTAAGATTCAAGTTTTGTATCATCTGCTGAAATACAGTGTCCAATAATACTAGAAAAGTAATAGATGTGGGAAATTAATAAAATGAAACTACCACATAAAGAAACATAGGAAAAAAACTACAGATTGGACAAAAGTGCATGAGAATGAAATGTTCCTTTGATATAAAAATTAATTCCCTTATGTGTATAGGGCGCTGAGCCTGTAGGGAGTCGGGGGAAAGGGAAGAAAAGAGAATCAGGATACGTCATGTACAAGTACAAATTCTCAATTCTGAATATGATCATAATATCTAAAATGTACAAGGAAACTCAATAAAGGAAAGAAAACCACCCAGAATTATGTTCAAATACAAATTACAGAGCAATCTCAGATGCTACCAGGCCTGATACCTAAACTGTAAATCAGTTGATTGACAAACCATAAACCATGATTGCAGACATAGACTAATTTTTTATTTGGAAATCTAGGGTTGTTATTTTATGTTTAGAAACAACAAAATATATAATGATGATGATGATGATGATGATGATAAAAAATGAATAAAAAAGTAAAATGAATTTATGTAGAGAGAAATACAGATAAAAATCTTTAATAATTATTATCTTGAATGAAATTCAAAGAATGAAGTATTTTACAAAATGGTGTTTTGGAGTATGCTTAAGAAAATGTTAAAATACTTTGTAAGAATGATTCTGATAAAAGTTGAACTTGATTATTAATAAGATTTTTAAAATTGTGTTATTTTGGCTAAAATTTTGTATTAAAATTAAGATATTATATGACCTTTGAGCAGTAAAGTTCATTTAAAGCACAGTTAGTTGTCCACAATTTTTCAGCTTATAAGTGGGTTTTTCTTTTTATTTTTGCTAAAATTTTGTATTAAAATTAAAATATTATATGACCTTTGATCAGTAAAGTTCATTTAAAGCACAGTTAGTTGTCCACAATTTTTCAGCTTATAAGTGGGTTTTTCTGACATAAATGTTATTTCTCCAAGCATGATAAAATAAAAGAGAAAAACCAAGAAGTTATTGAGATTTAGTCAACGTTTACTTTCCATTGGATAAAATTTCTATAGATTTAAAATTTAAAAGGTCTCCATAGAATAAGAAAGGAAAGGAAGTAATTTAAACATTATAGCTAATACTAACTGAGGTTATCAAGAAAATGAAATTCAAGACTGAGAACTACTACTTGAATTACCTACAATTATAACAATTTTCATTGGAAACATGAAAAATTTAATGAATTAATGAGGAAAGTGGTAGAGAAGAAACAAAGACAGCAAACTGAATATTATGTGTCACTAATTACTTAATGTATTTAAATTAAATATACTTATGCAGCATTTGTATATTGGTTTATCAAAGCTATTTTATTAGAACATGCAGTATTAGAGGGACATGTAAAGAAACCATATTCTCGTGCACTGCAGCTAGACACGGAATTAGTGAAACTTTTAGAAGTGGAATTCTATTTGGGAAGCTCTCTGCATCGGCTTTCATCGTGGAGTGATACACAACACATCATCTAAAACCAAGTACCTGGTGTAAAGTGGGTAATGAACATACCAGTAAAATTATTTTGGAACTGAAGTTACTTTTCTCTGAAAATACATCTGACATCTTTGTGACCTTCAATTCCTTATATGTAAAGCTTTCCAGTACTGTGAAATTCCTCAGACTCATTTCCCAATCTTTGAAAAGTTAACACTCTATAAAAAGTAATTAGTATATATCTAGAGCAAGAATGAAAAGGCAGGAGATGATGAGCCAGTATAGGATAATATACATTTTATATTCAGAGGGAAGATAAATGCAATTTAGTGACCCACTGGCTTAGAAAGCCTGTGTCATTAGGGATTCAAGGAATCAGAAACAAACGAAGTGTCCGGGCAACAAATTTAGAAACAAACATTCATAGAGGCGATGGAAGTAAAGCTGCCTAAATAAAGAAAGCACAAAATGCACAACACACTGATCATTCGGAACAATAGAAGGCTCTTGCCCGAGCATCCAGGGTTTCATCCTGGAGTTTCATTCAGAGTGGAATGGAGGATGCTCTCTGATTGAAAAACACAGCACTAAATTTTCAGGGGCGAAATGACCTTCGCTAAATAGTCTCACCCCCAAAAGTGAGATGGAAGTGGGATCCCTGCCAAGGGATAGAGAAAAATCCTATTTCAGAGTTAATGATCTTTCAACCCCTGCATATTTAAGTCTCCCTTCAGTTGCTAAATTTTCGTGATGCCTCATTAGATGATATTTATATCCGTTACCTTAACCAGAGTCTATTTCCTCTAATTTTTGCCAGAGGCCCTAGCTCTGTTCTAGGAGAAATTTCAAGTCGCTTCCACACAACGAATCCTCTGCCTGCCCAGCTTCCGCCTCGTCACACAGCACACCCTCAGGTCAGCTGTCCAGGTCCCGCTCCCTTATTTGTGTATTTATTCTTCTCAGTCATGTTTGTAACGTCCCACGTTTCTTTCAGGTGAATCCCTGTTGCTTTTGCCATCTGCATGTAACTAACAAGGGAAAACACACGGAGCGTATTTTAGTTGAGAGAAAAATGAAAATGCTGATCCATAGAGAATTACA
>PVIC010043135.1:0-15527 GCA_004025085.1 Thryonomys swinderianus | reverse complement strand
CAGGCTGGCCCTGAGCTCACTATGGTGCCCAGGCAAGCCGCCGCGAACTCAGCAATCCTCCCGTCTCTGCCTCCCGAGTGCTGGGATTACAGGCGTGAGCCACCACGCCCAGCATTATATGTGGTAACCGGGGATCGAACTCAGGTCCTTACGCTTGCGAGGCAGGCGCCAGAACCACTGAGCTAACCCTCCGGCCCTTATGATTGCTTCTTAATAGCTACTGCTATTCATGTTTTTATTCTAATCCATCTTGCTAAACGATGAAACAGATAACACAACATTAAGTTATAATGATATGCTTTTTTTGTTTTGAGACATGATCTCGCTTTGTAGTTCAGGCTGGCCCTGAGCTCACTATGTAGCCCAGGCAAGCCTCGAACTCAGCAATTCTCCTGCCTCTGCCTGCTGAGTGCTGGGATTGCACGCCCAGCACTGTGGTATGTGGTACTGATTGCTGGTGTGCGTAAGTCACCACACCCAGCATTGTATGTGGTTACCAGGGATTGAACTCAGGACCTTGTGCTTGCCAGGGAGGCACTGGAACCACTGAGCTAAATCTCCAGTCCCTTTAATGATGCACTTTTTCTAAGCATAATCATTCATCAGACTTATTTTTAAATTGTTTCTGTAGGCCACTCCCAAAGATATACTGAGGCTCTTTCATAGTGCAAACATTAACTGCAGTGATTTCATTGTCTAGGGATTAAAGAGATTTTCAAAAACTTTTTGAAAAAATGCTAAAATATAGAACTCGTTAATTCTTTGGTTATGTGTGTGTGTGTGCGTATGAGTGAGTGCTAGAAGTGTTACATATTGTAAAAGTGAAAACTTTGTTAGGTATTTACAGAAAAATATTATACCAATATTAATCATACTCATAAGCCCCTCTTTTCTTCAGTCTTATTGGGTGTATCTAGTAAAGTTTGATTATCTCCTGAAGGACCATTATAATTAGCTTAATGAAGCAACTTGGAAACAGTTTTGTGCAGTACCTTTCTGTGCTCTGGGTGCTTGATAAGGTTACAAAGTATGTGAAAAGTTTGAAGTATTCCCAGTTACTTCCAGCATGCCAGTACTGGACCTGAGAGGATGATTAGATGAGCACCCCCACACACACACACTGCCCAGTAGATTAACACCTCCAATAGACCATGTTAACCACCTTAAAGAGAGGATCCTTCTATGTAAGACTGCTTAGAACATTGAATGGTTTGGGAACTGATAAGAAGGATTTTGTTGTACAGGAGACATCTCTGGAAGATTTATCTGATTCTCAGTGTGTGGATTTTCACAGACAGATTATTGTGACTAGATATGAAAGAATCACATCTTTTCTCACTAAAACCAGTTTCTAAAAACGTTTTAAACTTTATTAATTTGGAGAAGAAAAATCAAAAAATGAATGTTTAGTTCTAAAGTAGGTTAAAAGAAAAAAAATCTGGAAACTATCCCTCCAATAATCCTAAGAATAGAATATTTTCCTCTCTTAATTGTGGTTAAGTTTCTAAAACATTGATTTCTATATCCTTATAAAGAAGGAATTTAAAAGGATATTTTATAAATTATAATTTATTGATAATTATAGCAAATTATAATTTATTATTAGTTTATAACTTGGTTTCCTAGATCCTCAAGACAGAAAGTATGCTCTTTTCCCTGAAAATGTCTTCAAACCTACCTAAAAAGATCATGGTACCACTTGGCTTCACTGATATGGCAAGAAAGACAGAAGTGTTGCTCAAAGTAATTGTTTAGAAGACAAAATTGAGTATTCTGCAAATATAAAATGAATAACTAAGAGATTTTATTTAGCTCTTTGCTCAAGAAACAAAAGCTATAAATTTTTACCATTATTTTTGTTGGAAAAGCATCTGAAAGTATATTTCAGTTAAATTCAACGGATATATGTCTCAATGGTAGAACACTCGCTTACAAGTGTGAAGCCCTGGATTCCACCTCCACCATCACTCAAAGTAAATTATACATTAAAACCAATAACCTTAGGATGCCTAATATGGACCATGGCTCCACTGTGAACAGGATACACTCTGTCCATCTGAGATAATTTCAGTTGAGAGCAGGAAGGTCTAGTATGATATGTGGTATAAACAAATTCTAAAGTGGCCAGTCACTGTTACAGTTTTGACTGGGGAGAATCAGAGTAGATGATACTTCATGATGTTAAGTATTTGATTTGTCTCAAGTGGAGAGAAATGACCATTATCCACCTCTACTTTTTCTCATGTAAGTTATAAGCTAGGAAAGACTCTCTTTTCATTGCAAGGAAACTAGTTGAGTAAGTGAGATGAGCCTAAATCATTCACATGAAATGGGAGAGACTATGGATGGAGAGTTCTTAATCCAAAGCCTCATGCTCTGAAGTTGTAGGAAAAAAATTAACTTGAAAAAGAATGAAGAAACAATTTAAAATACAGGAATACAATAGGAAGCCCATTGTGGGAGAAACAAACAAAAACCATTTTCAGACCTAGATTTGAACAAGTACAGACAGGTTTGAAAACCAGTTGGTGAAGCTACTGGTAAACATGGTTCATGTGAAAGAGCAAACCTTGTTCAAAATTAAAAACTGTTGGGCCAGAGATTTAGCTCAGTGGTTCCGGCGCCTGCTTCTGCAAGCGCAAGGTCCTGAGTTCAATCCCTGGTAACCACATACAATGCTGGGTGTGGTGACTCATGTCCACCAGCCATCAATACCACATACCACAGTGCGGGTGTGGTGGCTCACGCCTGTAATCCCAGCACTCGGGAGGCACAGACAGGAGGATTGCTGAGTTTGAGGTTTGCCTGGGCTACATAGTGAGCTGTGGCCAGCCTGAACTACAAAGGGAGACCCTGTCTGAAAAAAAAAAAAAATTAAAAACTATTTTGTTACTGGTATAACCATAAGTGAGGAAACTTGGGATCCTGAAATAATTTAGTGAACCACAAATGCCATTTAAAGTATTTACCCCTATAATTGTTGAGGTCATCAGAAGAGCCGTGTTTTTCTTTTTCTTTGCTTTTTTAAATTTGGTACATTTTATTGGTACATTATATATACACATCAAAATTACACTCCACATTGAGAATTTTAACCAGTATATGAAATAACTTAATTCTCATTTTTTCCCCTTCCTTACCCATCCTACCTCACCCCGCCCCTATATACACAAGCATTTTTTCCTTTTTTTAACCATCAGTTTTTACTTTCTTCATTATTTACCTCTAAACCTCATTACCCTTTGAATATTTACTATTTCACAATATCAATCATGCATTCTAGAACACGTTTATAACTTCACTTTTTCATACCAGAGAAAATATATGACATTTATACATCTGTTACCTATTTATTTCACTTGTGAGTATGTCCTGAAGGTACGTCCATTTGAGTACAAATGATTCAATCTCATCATTCCTTGTTGCAGAGTAATACTCCATTTTATCAAAAAACCACATCTTTATCCAGTCTAGTTGATGGGTTGTTTTCAAGATTTAGCTGTCACAAACTGAGCTGCTATAAACATGGTGCACATATATCTCTGTGGTATGAATCTTGCAATTCTTTTGTGTGTATCCCCAGCAGGGGAATAGCAGGGTCAAATAGAACCTCTAATCCTAGTTTTTTGAGGAATCTCCATATTGGTATCCATAATGGTTGTACTAGTCTACAATCCCACCAACAGTGGAAAAGTGTTCCTTTTTGTTGCTGGCTAATTTCAAAATAGCAGCCATTCTTTGTGGAGTGAGATGAAATCTCAGTGTTGTTTTCATCTGCATCTCTCGAATGGCCAGTGGGCTTCATATGCTTCTTAGCTGCTTTTACTTCTTCCTCTGAAGAGTGTCTGTTCATTTCAGATGCCCATTTTTGAACTGGGTCTTTAAATTTGGGGGGGCTGATTTTTTTAAGCTCTTCATATATTCCAGATAGTAGCCCTTTGTCTGAAGGATTACTGGTAAAGATTTTTTCCCATATTGTTGGTTGCCTTTTTGCTCTGCTCATGGTATCTTTTGCTGTGCAAAAGCTTTTTAATAGAAAGAGATCCATCCCATTTGTTGATTTCTTCTGGTAGTTCTCAAGCTATAGAAGTTTTGTTCATAAAGTCTTTCCCTAAGCCAGTGTCTCCAAGAGTTTTACTTAACCTGTTTTGCTGCACATTTAGAGTCTCTGTTTTAATACTTAGGTCTCTTATCCACTTTGATTTTAGTTTAGTACTTGGTGAAGGAGATTGAACTAGTTTTGGTCTTTGTCAGGTTGAAACCCAGTTTTCCCAGCACCATTTGTTAAAAAGGCTACCTTTCCTCCACTGAGGATATTTGGCTCCTTTGTCAAAGATGAGTTGGCTTAGTGTATCTGCCCTTATTTCTGGATCTTCTATTCTATTCTACTGATCCTCGGATCTGGTTTTTTGCCAGTAGTATGCCATTTTTATCACAGTATCTTTTTAATAAAGTTTCAAGTTGGGGAAGGTGATACCCCTGCCATGTCCTTGTTTCCTAGAATTGCTTTTGCTATTCTAGAACTCTTGTGGTTCCAGATGAATTTTTGGATGCTCTTCTCTAGAGCTGTGACATATGCTGTTGGGACTTCAATAGAAATTGCATAAAATTAATATATTAGTTGTGGGAGTAAAGCCATTTTGACGATGTTGGTTCTTCCTATCCAGGAACAAGGGATGTCTTTCCCATTATCTGAAATCCTCTTCAATCTCCTTTTTCAGAGTGGTGTAGTTTTTGGAGTAGAGGTCCTATACCTTCTTTGTTAGATTGACTCCTAGATATTTCATTTTTCTGGGTGGTATTGTAAAAGGGGCTGAGGCCCCAATTTCTTTCTATATTGATGTATTATTTGTGTATAAAATGCTTTTGATTTTTGAGCATTGACTTTGTATCCAGTTACACTACTAAATTTGGTGACTAAGTCTAGCCATTGTTTGGTGGAGTTTTAGGGTCTTCCAGATAGAGTATCATGTCATCAACAAATAATGACAGTTTAACTTCTTCTTTTCCTATCTGTATTCCTTTTATTTCTTTTGATTTTCTAATTGCAATGACTAATTTTTCTAGCACTGTATTGAACAAGAGTGGCGACAGTGGACATCCTTCTCTTGTTCCTGATCTTAGTGTGAAAGGTTTCAGTGTTTGACCATTTAGGATGATTCTGGCTGTTGGTTTCTTATAAATAGCTTTTATTAGGTTGAGATACAGTCCATCTATTCCAGGTTTCTATAGTATTTTGATCATGAATGGGTGTTGGATTTATCAAATGCTTTCTTTGCATCTGTTGAGAGTATTATATGGTTTTTGTCTTTGAGTCTGTTGATATAGTGAATAATGTTTATTGATTTGTGTATATTGAACCATTCTTGCATCCTCAGGATGAATCCAACTTGGTCAGGGTGTATAATTCTCTGTATTCTGTTTGCCAGTATCTTGTTGAGGATTTTTGTTTCCATGTTCATTAGGGAGATTGGCCTGTAGTTCTCTTTTTGGGTTGGGTCTTTTGTCCTTTTGGAATCAAGGAAATGGTTGCTTCAAGGAATGAATTTGGGAGTACTGCTTCCCTTTCAATTTCATTAAAGAGTTTGAGAAGTAGTAGTATTAACTCTTTAAAAGGTTTTTAGAATTTAGTGGTAAAGCCATCAGGACCAGGACTTTTCTTTGTTGGTAGATTTTTTATTACATGTTCAATTTCACAAATTGATATCAGGGTATTTAACATTTTTATATCCTTTTCATTCAGATTTGGAAGTTCATATGTGTCTAGGAGTCTTTGCATTTCTTCTAAATTTTCCATCTTATTGGAATACAAATTTTCAAAGTACGTGTTTATTATCCTCTGGTCTTCCATTGGATCAGTAGTGATTTCCCCTTTTTCATTCCTAATAGCATGGATTTCAGCCTTTTCCTTCCTTTGTTTGGTAAGGTTGGCTAGGGGTCTGTCAATTTTGTTAATCTTTTCAAAGATCCAACTCCTGGATTCATTGATTTTTTTTTTGTATGGTTCTCTTAGTCACCAAAGAATTAATTTCTGCCCTGATTTTATAAGTTCCTCCCTAGTACAAGCTTTGGGTTTGTTTTGCTCCTCTTTTTCTAGTAGCTTGAGGTTTAGCATTAAGTCATTTATTTGAGCTTGCTCTATTTTCCTGGTGTGGGCATTTTCTGCTATGAATTTGCCTCATAGAACTTCTTTCATTGTATCCCATATATTTCTGTAAGTTGTACTGGGTTATCATTTAATTATAAACTGTTCAATTTCTTTCCTGACTTTTTCTGTTACCCATTGGTTAGTCAGCAGAGTATTAGCCAGTTTCCATGTTTTTGTGACAGTCTTCAGATTTCTTTTCCTATTCAGCTCCAATTTCAAGGCATTATGATCTGACAGTATACAGGGGATAACTTCAATTCCTTTGCACTTACTTAAACATGTTCTGTGGACTAGTATGTGGTCTGTTTTGGACAATGACCTATGGGCAGCTGAGAAGAATGTGTATTTTGATTTTTTCGGAAGAAATACTCTGTAGGCATCCGTTAAGTCCATTTGTTCAAAGGTTTGGTTCAGTTCAGGTATTTCATTATTGATTTTTTGTCCAGTTTATCTGTCTAGTTGTGACAGCAGGGTATTGAAGTCCCCAACTACTGTTATATTAGTGCTTATCAGCATTTTCTTATCTGTTAATATTTGTTTTATATAGTTGGGTGTGTTGGAACTTGGTGCATAAATATTTATGAATGCCATCTCTTTCTCTTGGATTGTTCCCTGTACAAGGATGTAGTGTCCTTCTTTGTCTTTCTTAATCAATTTTGGCTTGACATCTATTTTGTCTGCAAACAGGAGAGCCACTCCTGCTTTTTTGCAGTTTCCTGTCACATGGAGAATTGTATTCCATCCTTTTACTTTCAATCAGTGGCTTTCTGAATTAGTTGTGTTTCTTGTATGTAGCATAATGTAGCATCTTATTTCTCAATCCATTCTGCCAGTCTGTGTCTTTTATTTGGTCCATTGAGGCCATTAACATTAATGGTTATGAGTGATATGGCCTGATTTATACTTGTCATGGTGTTACCCTGTTCTTGTTTCCTCTATTCTTTGCTTTTCCCCTTTCCACTCAGTTTCATGTCTTGCGTGCTAAATTCACTCTGCTAGGTCTCATGAGTTTATGACCTTCATTGTTTTTCTCCAAGATATTCCTTAGAATGTTTTGGAGTGCAGGTTTTGTAACTGAGAAGTTCTTCAGGTGTTCTTTGTTATGAAAGTATCTTATTTCTCCATTGATTTTGAAAAATAGTTTTGCAGGATACATCAATCTAGGTTGGAAGTTGTTTTCCTTCAATGCTTGAAACACTTTCCTCCAGGCTCTCCTTGTGTTGTGTTTGCATTGAAAAGTCTGCTATGATCCTGATGGGCTTCCTGTTCTATGTTTTTTTTTTCTTTTCCCTAGTTGTTTTCCGTATTTTGTTCTTTTATTGGATATCTGGAACCTTGATAATTATATGCCTGGGTATAGATTTTTTTAATATCGTGGGCTTTTGAAGTCCTATATGCCTCGTTTATCTGTCCAATTCTTTTCCTTCTCCTATGAAGTTTTCTGCCATTATATCTGGCAACAGTTATTTGATGTCTTTTGCACTGTCTCCTACTTCTTCACTGACTCCAATCAGCCTTATGTTAATGCTCTTTGAGTCTTGTAGGAGCTGTTGGATTGATTTCTCATGATCCCTTGCCATTTTCCATAAGTTGTTCCTTTCCTGTTCATTGACTGTGAGCCTGTCTTCCAGATCTGAAATTCGGTTTTCAGCTTCATTCATCCTACTTTGCAAACTTTCATTCTCATTTTTGATCACCTGGACCTCTGCTTGAAGCTCTTTATAATGTTCCATTTCTTTTGTTATCTGAGCTTCTATGATCTCTTCTTTAATGAAGTCCTTCGTTGTGGACAGTATCTCTGTTTTCATCTCAGAGATCAGTTCTGATTTCCATTTTAGTAGATCTGCTTTTGTTACCATTTTAGAGTCTTGGAGACTAAGCTTCATTTTGCTCCATTTTTCTTTACCCTGAATTCCACTGTGGTGGTGATCTTTGTGTCTGGGTTCTTAATTTTTGTGTCATTTCTGTTGTGCTGGTGAACACTGTAAATCACTGCACAACCTAGGTGGTACTTACCTAGGCTCATGCAAACAGGAATGGAGCTCCCTTGAGGCTTCTAGCCTGAGTCCAATTGCAGGTAGGCTAGACTCTCCTGGAGTGGACTGATGTCCCACAGGCTGGCTGGCCTGGGTCTAGCAGCAGGCAGGCTGCTTGCAAGTGGCAGAAGTCACTGGTGGCCTCTGCGGTGCTTAGCCAGACTCACCTGGGATGGATGGAGGTCCCTGGGGCAGCTGGCCTGTGTCTGGTGGTGGGCAGCTTACAGCCAGTGGAAGTCACTGCACAGCCTCCGCTGTGCTTACCCAAACTCACCCAGGAGTAGTGGAGCTCCCAGGGGGCTTCTGGCCTGTGTTCAATGGTGGGCTGACTGCTTTAGGCATTGGAAGTCACTGCATACCCTCTGCAGTGCTTACCCAGACCCACCTGGGGTAGATGGAAGTCCCTGGGTCAGCTGGCCTGGGTCTATTGGCTGGTGGGATGCTTACAGGTGGCAATGTTTTTCTTTTTTTCCTTTTGTGTCAGCATCACTATTCAGTAAAGCCAGTTTTGTCCATCACTTCTTTTTGTATCACAATTTGAAAGTCTCCTACTTTCCCATGACCAAAGAATCACAAGACAGAACATGTAGTAGAGGAGTCCTGTCCTGCTGGCTTCTAGAGAATGAGATTTCCCCCAGGACTCCTGAGAGATGTTCTTAGTAAGCATCATTAGAATTTTTAAAATCTGTTTTATGAATATATGCTTCTGAAGGGAAATTTTTCATTTTAAAAGATAAAGGGCTTCTAACTTTTCCTATTCACCAGAAACAAGAATCTAACGTAGGCTGGTAAAATTTTCTAAATAGAATTACTCGAGATCACTTTGTTTTCACTGACATCTGGTAAGTTATCAAAATGAATAAAAGAAAATAACTGAAAAGATAATTTGCCTTTTCTTAAACTAATGACTAACTTTATGAAATGTTACATTCTTTTGAAAAGAATTTTGCAGCTGTAGTCCATCAACTGTTGCCCAAATTTTTAAGAGATTGAGATTTCAAGAGAAATTTCAATTTCTCTTCCTGCCATTACTTATCTTTTTTCTTTGATAGAGCATTGATTCTACACAAGATATTAAACTGTATATTTGAATTAAAAATGTACATCACAAAATTAAAGAGAATCTTTTCAGAACTATCTTAGAAATTGGGGTGTTTAGATACTGGATTTGTGACTAAACACGTAGTTGTTAATATGAGAGTTCTTTTGGTTGGAGTGTGCTCAGTGTGCTACAATGAGACAGAATGTAAAGAAAATTTATACTCCAGTTAGGAAATAATCTTATCTATAGAAAATACTCTCAGTATCATAAATTAGACTTGGTACTTAATTATAGAGTCTAGAGACATGTCTTAAGCAGCATTCTGACACTTTTTGAGCATCTGCTTTGTGGAGTATTGCTGAATTATTTCATTTTCTTCCTATTTTTTAAGTGTGATTAATGATACCACCACGAGATTATTGTGAGGAATAAGTTAAATGAAATTGTTTGTCTTAAAGCCTGGAACATAATGTGTCAAATAAGAATCTATTGATATTGCCTCACCCTAGAGAGTTTAATTCAAATGATACATGAAACAACTTATTTCTATTTGTTATGATTCTATGATGACATCCCTGTGTACCTCAAACTAACAGGAAACTGCCTGTCATATTGTTAACAGAGCCATATGCCAACAGCACATGTTTAATACTATAAAATCTAGGCAGAGTAGTGCAAAATACAAAGGTGCATAGTTTGAAAACCATCAACTGATTCTAGGATTCTATCTAATTTAAACATTTATTACAATTCATTACAATGTTTTTTTCCAAAAGTATATTGATGGTAAGAAGAAGGCCTGTGAATTATACAAGTTTTTAGGCTCTAGAATTATAAATTACAAATGAATTCTTGATTACGTGGAGGTGAACTATTAAGATTCAAAGCTGTATGCATGAGGATCCAGAACATCAAAGTAAAGCATGGATGACAACATGGGAAAAAACATTACTAGCTGTTTTTCAGACAAAGGGCTACTATCTAGAATATATAAAGATCTTAAATCAGTCCCCCCACAAGGTTAAAGAACCAATTCAGAAATGGGCATCAGAAATGAACAGATACTTCTCAGTGGCAGAAGTAAAAGCAGCCAAGAAGCATATGAAGGACTGTTCAACATTACTATTCATTCTAGAGATGCAGATAAAAACACTGAGATTTCATCTCACTCCACAAAGAATGACTGCTATTGTGAAATCAACCAGCAATAAATGCTGGCAAGGCTGTGGGGAGAAAGGAACCCTTCTCCACTGCTGGTGGGGTTGTAGACTTGTACAACCATTGTTGAGATCAGTTTGGCGATCCCTCAGAAAACTAGGATTAGAGATCCCATTTAACCCTACTATTCCCCTGGTAGGAATATACTCAAAGGAATTAAAATATTCATATTGTAAAGACATATGTACATCCCTGTTCATAGCAGCTCAGTTTGTGATAGCCCAGTCTTGGAAACAACCCAGATGCCCATCAACTGGAGATTGGATAAAGAAGTTGTGTGTGTGTGTGTTTTTTTTTTTTTTTTTGAGACAGGGTCTCACTCTAGTTCAGGCTGGCCCTGAGCTCACTATGTAGTCCAGGCAAGTCTCGAACTCAGCAATCCTCCTGTCTCTGCCTCCTGAGTGCTGGGACCACAGGCGTGAGCCACCACGCCCAGCAAGTTGTGTGTGTTTTTAAAAATAAAATGGAGTATTACTCTGCCATAAAGAATGACAGGTTTCATTCATTTATATGCAAATGGATATACCTTGAGGACACACTAATCAGTGAAATATATAGATCCTAGATATGTAAATGTCATATCTTTTCTCTGGTACGAGAACCTGTAGATGTAAATGTGTTCTAGGATGTATGATAGATTTTGTAAAATAGGAAATATTCAAAGGGAATGTGGTGGGGAAACATAATGAGGGCAAAGAATGATTTTGAAAGAAAAATAGCATGTATATAAGGGTTGGGGGGTTGTGGGTGGGTAGGGATATGAGTAAAAATGAGAATTAATTTGTGTCATATACTGGTACATATTCCCCAATGTTGAGTGTGATTGTGAGCTGTATGTAAAATGTACCAATAAAGAATTCAATTTAAAAACAATAATGAATGGAAAATTGAATTTTCTCTCATTTATTTTTTCTACATTCCTGCCCCAAAATGGACCGTGTTCTCCATCAGAAGGCCTACCTGTATAATCAGCCAGTCATCTCAAACCTGAGATAGTCTTGGACCACAGTTTTGAAGACTAAGTAACATCCCATCAATGGAACTGGAAATCTTTTCTTGAGGGTTACTTACCAGTTTCAAGCAAAAATGGGAAAAGGTTTAATAATAGAGAGCGAACGTCTAAGTATGTTGTTTTTCATTGGCACATTGTATATGCTGAAAAGTTAATGCTGTCTTTAAAGTTAATTCATGATAATTGAACTGAAGTGCACTGAAAGTGCTGTTAGAGTCTATTTATGAACCCAATGCCCTCTTTGTCAGTTCAGTAAAAGCAGCGTTCAGTGAGAGAAAAGGCAGTGAGATGGCTGCACAGTGTGCACTTAGCCATCTGTGCGTCCTTTTCCCCCTAAAGTCTCTGTTTTTCTAAGTGCCATTTTTCTTTTAAGCCATCCACCTTATTGAGTCAGCAGTCCTGCTAGGCCCATTATCACTCTACTCCGAGGCCTGGGAAGGGCCAGTGAAATGTGTTTTGGTAATGACTTACTACAAATCATACAGGTTGCTTTGAGGTGTCGATCAGTGTTGGCAGGACAGGTCAGTATGAGGAGCATACGTGGGAGCTAAATAAATAAACTACCACTAACAAATATTTAAATAAATATAATGCCCTGTCTTTGCTAAGATGTATGATATATTATTCAGTACTGTTGGTGCTGCCAACAGTCAGTGTTTTACATAAAACTTTGTCTATCAGGCAATTCCGTTTTATAAAGATGAAAAGTTGATAAGCAAATTTAACATGAAAAACTGAATTGTATTTTATTCAGTTGATGTAATTCCAAGCAATCATTCAAATTTTGATGTAAAATATTATTTAATTACATAGAAATTGTCTCCAGGGGGCTAGAGGGTTAGCTCAGTGGTTCCAGCACCTGCCTTGCAAGTGCAAGGTCCTGAGTTCGATCCCTGGTAACTACCTACAATGCTGGGCGTGGAGACTCAGACCCACCAGCCATCAATACCACATACCACAGTGCTGGGCATGGTGGCTCACGCATGTAATCCCAGCACTCGGGAGGCAGAGACAGGAGGATTGGTGAGTTCGAGGCTTGCCTGGGTTACATAGTGAGCTCAGAGCCAGCCTGAACTACAAAGCGAGACCCTGTCTCAAAAAAAAAAAAAAAAAAAAAAAAAAAGAAATTGTCTCCAGTGAATTCAGTGTTGTCTCCAGTGAATTCAGTGAAAAAGGAGAATATAATAAACTTAAAGCCTCTTAAAAATAATTATTTTCAGCTGGGCTGGTGGCTCACGTCTGTAATCCCAGCACTTGGGAGGCAGAGGCAGGAGGACTGCTGAATTCAAGGCTTGCCTGGGCTACATAGTGAGCTCAGGGCCAGCCTGGACTACAAAGCGGGACCTTGTCCCAAAAAGTATATGTATATATATATATTTTTTTCAAATGAAAAAATAGACTACCAGAATAAATATATCATATTAACATACTGATGATAGACTTGATACTTCATTATTAATTTGTTTTGGTATTGTCTTTAATAAATATTATTTATGAAAAAATTACAATAAATTTATGAGAAATTTATTTTGAAAGTAAATTTGGAATTGATTATGTGCCTGTCAAAGAAGTCATGCTTTTAAACATAAGAAATTAAAGGGTATGGGAAGTTTATTTCCACACTCTTCTAATTAATTACTCAACTATGTTATACTAACCCTGGAAATTAAGTGTTTGGGAATTTTTGAAAATATTGTACCAAAAAAAAAAAAAAAAGAAATACATACTAACCACAACTGCATAGTTCAGAAAAATGCAGGTGCTTTAGGTATATGAGTTTAAAAATCTAATTGAATTGATGACAACTTTTTATTATGAAAATAAAATCAGATAGCAATTATTTAGAAGTAATCATAGGACATTAATATGTACACAATTGTGTTAAATTGTTCATAAAGTATCTATGGTAAAGATATTTCATCAATTAACAGAGTTGTGGATATAAAGACAACCAAATTGAAGAGGAGTTTAAAGTTCCAGGTATGATAGCTGGCTGAGGCTTTTGCATTAGTGTCTATGCAGACGCAGACAGGCCAGTGGTTATGGAAGAGCAAGAAATCCAAAGGTCTTTCTACTCACCTTGTTGAACAGTGTCACTGTTTTGGACCTTGGATTTCTATTCTGTAAATTGAAGAAAACAAGAATACATACATATTAAAATTGTTAAATAGAAAGCATATTTAAAGTGTCTAGGAAAATGCTTGCCAAATAGCAATGATTAAAGGAATATTAGCTCTGCACTTGAATTTGGAGTTCCCCCTTGGTGTTTCAAATTTAATTATTGAAAAGGCTAATGGCTTCAGAAGTAGCCATTTTAGACAATGAATTAACAGTAGGGAGAAAAATTAAGGAGTTTTTCTCAGAGAACTCCATGAACAGGTCTTGGGCACAGTTACACAATTTAATACCAAAGGGCTGTGAACAGTGAGTTTTCAAATTTCTATCATTTGTTTGGGTTCACATTTGACTTTGATAAGTTCACAAGTGCAGAGATACTTTTAGCTAAAGAACAAGTTGAGTTTTCAGCCTAGCAACTTCATAATCAGTAGGTTAACTTGATTGGCAGCTATTTCAAGGGAGACATTCAGAAGCAGAATAACAAGGCGGTGGCAAAAAGACTGAGCTATTGAATAAGGAAATTAGAATGGAATTCCGTCATCATGACACCTATTGTATTTGATTTCCATAATCATTACCTGAGGAAAAAAATACAACCACTTTTTCAAAAGAATAATTGTCAAAGGGGAAAAGAAATGCTAAAACAGTTTCGTGAAATTTAATTGTCTGAGGTGTTGTATAAACAGTAGTCTCTCTGACATGAAATTCAGCATCTTTCAAGCATCTTGAAAGAGTCTGCGCAGTATTCGTGGCTGTAGTCTTTACCTGGAAGTTCGTGATGGTGCAGCATGGGAGTCCAGTCATGTCGAGGCTCAACCTGGCTTCTGTCAGGGCCATAAGCATCCAGAGGTGTAATTCAGCCAACAAAATCAAAATCTTCCTGACCTTCGACCTTATTTCTTCAAATCTGTCTTGTTTTTAAATCAGAGCAGACTAGATTTCCTTTATGTAGCTCTACCCCACAATAATTTTGAATTGATCATTTCTCTAGTCAGAACAAGTTATTTTTGGCTCTCAAGATAAAAACAAAGCAGTTCTTAATGATTGTGAAAAGCTTTAAGCATCTGATTATGGTCTGGAAGAGTTCTGTATAACATCTTTCCTGACTTGTACACAGAAATGGATAGTATTGGACATATGGAGTTGTTCATTTTTCAGAGTACTAGTTATCAGATGTTCTTAAATAACAAGATGAAAAAACACGCTTAATTAGCTCAATTGTTTGTGGATTAATGTGTTGATGCTCATCTTTTTTTTTCAATTTCAAATTTAGGATGACTTGGAAATCTGTTGGAAAATTGCTGTAATATATAATGTGTGTGTAGGGTCAGCTGCAAAGTAGATCACTACTCCACTTTGGTGGCTATTGCCATCTAGTGAAACGACTTAAGGGTCCTAGCTTCCTATGGCTGCTATAAGCAATTGTCACAAAATTCTTTTTAATCTTAAGCTGTAGAGGTGGGGAATCTGAAGAGGATTTCACTAATGTATGCAGGGATGGACAACTTGAGGGAGCTGCAGAGGGAAATCTGTTCTCATGCCCTTTGCATCTTCTAGAGCTTCCATACATCTCAGGGCTCCTAGCCCCTTCTCTCACTGGGGTAAACAATAGCAGATCCAGACTACTCTGTACCATTCTGACTCGATGCTTCTGTCTCCCTCTTTCACATTTTAAAGAACACTTATGATGATGCTACATTGGGTGGTTAGAATAATCTCTATTTCAACATGAATACATTTGAAATAGTTTTTTTTAAATTGAATTCTTTATTGGTACATTTTATATACAGTTCATAATCACACTCAACATTGGGGAATTTGTACCAGTATATGACACAAATTAATTCTCATTTGTACCCATATCCTTACCCACCCACAACCCCCCAACCCTTATATACATGCTATTTCTTTCTTTCTCTTTTCTTTTCTTTTCTTTTTTTTTTTTTTTTTTTT